>MU158760.1:442385-480049 GCA_015888305.1 Antheraea pernyi
TTCAAACGGGATTGCGGCGAGAGGGCCGCGAAAGAGTTAGCGGTCGCGACGCGAGAGACGTAATGCGTGTTCTCGGAGAACAACGCAGCAAAGTTAGCGTACGCGGTCGCGACGTCCACGTTCGGACCCTGCTGAAGCAGGTAATCGCGGAACCTAGCAGCATGTTCTAAATCGGCCATCCCGGTGACCTGAGGGGGGAGGGGGCCGCGAAACAACCTCCCTGCCTGAGGGGCAGGGGGGCACGCCAAACGTAAGTTATGAGACTATATCGAGTCCGGATTAATAGAGTTGTTTAAATTGAAACAAAAGACGAAAATAATACAAGAAATACGGCCGCGAGACAAGTAAATAAAATGTGTAAATAGACAACAAATAAATAAATAGATAATTAAATAAATAATTGAAAAGTAAATAAATATATAAAGAAATGACTGAAGGATTAAAGAAATACGTAAATAAATAGATAAATAACTAAGTAAACAATTAAGTATACCAAGAAATAAACAAGGCAATAAATAAATACAAAGGAAGGGTCTCACTCAATTCCAAGAAACAGAACGCAGGTGTGTCGGAGCGGAACAATGAAAACGAACGCTCACGAAGTAATAACTGACGTCACTAAATCACGAGTATCGCGCAGCAAAGCGGACAACCATTCCCATTGACGGCCCGATCGGAACTCCCGTTTTACGCGGGAGTTAGGAAACGCGCCGCACTACCTGGACGGGATATATGTACCTCTAGTATCTCGGGTACGCGCGAGTCGTCTCGCGCGTAAAACACCTCATCTGGACACGCTGTAACTTCGACGGAAGTTCTGAATTAATCAACTAGATTAATTATTTTATTTATCTACATCTTATGAATAACAGTTAATAGTCTGATGAATAATACAATAACATAAACGAGCATACTAAACTGAAAACTATAACGCGCACACATTGATTCAATTTAATAATCTATTAACAATATAAAATTCATATTATGTAACATTAAATATTTAACATCTACAAAAGAAAAAATAAATGAATTCGGTTATGAAAAAATAGGATGTGTTATAAAGACACACGATGGAAGTGAAACTTTGTAAATATTTTAATTAAATAAAAACTTTTTAACAAAAAATGAAATCGCCGAAAAAACTGAAAAGTAAAAAATAATAAACATTTTTTTTTATTAACCTTAATAACTAAGTTCTTAAACTAATGTAACTATACCTAAGTAATTTTAAGTCGATGCCAGAAAATGCCGAGCGTTTACGAAGTTATGGGCAAGTTAAGGGCACAAGTCGTTACGAGTGGTCGTGCGAACAAGCGTTTTTTTTTACCGAACTGACTATGCTATTGACCTGGCAAGGTCTATACAGTTTCACCGGACTACATGTACGTGGAGCGTACTTTTGGGATTATAAATGCTTATCGCTGGAGATTTCACATTGCATTGTTAATTTGATTTGGTTATTTTTTGTTTGAATTTAAGGTAGTTTAGTGATCTTTGTTCACTGATTGTTTGGCGCCGACTCAAAATTACTTAAGTATACTTACATTAGTTTAAGTACTGAGTTATTAAGGTTAATAAAAAAAAGGTTTATGCTTTTTAGTTTTTTCGACGGTTTAATTTTTTGTTCAAAACTTTTTTTTTGTGGCTGTAAGCTACTAATTACTACATGCTTAATTTATTTGTAAGAAACAACTCAGAAACTAAACTATAAATCATTCCCTGTTTTCCTACGCTTGGGGTTGTTTTTTCCCAAATTTATATGAGACCACCTTCCTGATATGCAAAAATATACATGTATTTCTAATTTACACTATTCTTAATCCAAATTTATTAAATTTTATTTTCTGTTTTCTAGTTGGATTTTTTATTAAAGCGTGTTTTTTTAACTATTATTTATTTTTTAGTTAAATTTTTTTAACTTTTTTTTCGGATTATTTTGTCATCGACCTTTGACAGGTGTGCACAGTTTGAATTAAATCTGATCGTTCAAAGTAGGACAAAATCGAGCTCAAAGGGGTCGGTTACAAACATACAGGTGAAGCTAATAAAAGCGTGTTAAAAATACAACGAAAAGAAAACAAAATGGCAAACATATACAGAATTATAAAACATTATTTTTCGTATAAAATACCTAATGTTTAATCTACTGATTAATAAGTCCTGGACATAACAAGTGTTTAATTGTCATTTTGAATTTAAAATCTCGATAGCAAATTAAGTCAATTGAAATGTGTTTGGATGCGAACTTTTTGTACAATCATGTAATATGTACATTGATTTTTATTAATAGACTAGCGGACCCGGCGAACTTCGTTTCGCCTAGAAGTCGAATGTCAAATCATCGTCAATAGTCACAAAACCGACCAAGAGAGAGTCGGAGAGTTCTGAACAAAATTTCGTCAATCACAGATTTTTTGTTTTAAATTGAATGACGTTGACATTCGTTACGCGCGTTTTTTAAAATATGCAAAATTAAATGTATATTTTTCAATCTTTCTGAGAGATTTTCTTAATATTTGTTTCCGTAAGAACCTTGTACAGAGTATTAGAAAACTACAAAAAAAAAATAAGCCAAATCGGTCAAGCCGTTTTCATGTTATGTCGTGACAACGGAAAACGGGTTTCATTTTTATATATATAGATTAAAATAGCAATGCTTATGTCCTGTTTCATGATCAAATATTATGATGATTTTCGGATAAAAATGGTAAATCGATTACAGGGGCTAAGTAAAAACGATAAAGTTGCAATAAAAAAGTAAAAGACAGCGAACGATATACATCTACTACTTCTGAAACAATATGTAGGAGCCTCGGGCTCACCACTGTAGGAGTCTAGACTGACTTGAACAGAGTAACAATAAGAATTGGAGTGCGTAAAATAAACTGTTTATTTCTAACCCCATATATGGTATCTGTACATACAAGATACAATTGTTTGAATTACATATTCTATTTACAATAAATTTAAACGTTTCAGCCAGCCTGCCAAAGAAGATGACGTATTCGGCAGCTACAAATACAACCATTTTATGTGAACGGATTTACTGGAAACAATTAGTAAGATGTGTAAAATAACACAATGATTTCTATTTCCAGGTATAGCAGAAATATGGTACATGTCGGGTCCAGTCGGAAGCTGTCCCAACTGTTGCCCAAGAGATGACAGTGTTGATATACAATACAAATTGTTTACGAGGTTAGTACTAAGTAAACAAAATATTGAATTGATGTTTCGACCACTTTGGCTCTCTTGAGTTTATGCCAAGCGGCTGGGCACCATAAGCGCTCGTCCCATGAGCCCGGTGAATAAGGGATAAAGGGAATAAAGGATATTGCAATAGTATTCGATTAAATCGCGACTATCACAGAACATACACTCGCAATAGTGTTTTTTTACATACTTTATCGGTGTTATTACAAAAAAGTTAAATACGTATTGAACACTTGCTTTAAAAAGGTTTCGAATTAAATGCACCACGGTCACTGAATGTACGCCATCTTGTCTCGCTTTGGTTACGTTACGTTAGACTTGCGATAGAGGATAACGCGAACTTGCCTTGTGCGAGCGCGGTGCATTTAATTCGAAACATTTTTAAAGCAAGTATTCAATACGTATTTAACTTTTTTGTAATAACACCATATAGGTTTTAGCATTCAACCACAATCTCACCTGATGTTAAATGACATTATGGTCTAAGGTGGTAAATACGCTAAGCCTACGCATCTCTCTGTCTCAAGTTAAGCTACCGGATCACACCCATAGATGCTTGGCGATAGATTTTTAACTTGAGAGTGGTTGCTAGCCAGGCGGGTTTAGAGAAAGCTTTACAGCCATGTTTTCCTTCACCGATAGCTCCGACGCATTCGCAAGGCTTGGAACTTACATCGATCGCAACACGGTGTATAAACATGCTAACATCTGAGCCATCATCGCCTCTTTGCTTGGCTTGACGGCTTGGACATATCACATTCCGGTATCATCATCATGGACAGCTATTTCCAATTCATTAGGAAGTATAAGCCTTCTTTTCCGTGCTTTTGTCCAGGTTTTTTATTACAAAATATATGATGTCCTCGACACGTCTTGCCATTGATCTTATTATACCCCCCTCCATCACACATTTGGCCGAGTGACCTGCTATTTGAGTTAAAGTACACCGATAAAAAACTGTAGTATTGTTTTTGATATCCATATTTTTAACTTTATCACTCAAGGTTCAAATATCAGCCAGTGTAATGACTGGTTAGAAGAAGTGGTGTAGGATGCATATAAGCAATTGAGTTACATCTGCCATGCATATGCTGATAACATAGTGCCACTCTTGAGGTTGGAAACAGTTAATGCATATCCTATTGTTGATGACCCGGACACCGCGCAGCACACTCTATCTGAGTGTGCTGCGTGGGAGGAGCAGCGTCGCACGTTGGCTGCGGCGGTGGGACAAGATCTCTCGCTGCCGAGCGTAGTTGCGGCCATGCTCGGTAGCGAGGATGTGTGGAATGTTGTGGCCTCCTTCTGCGAGGAGGTCGTCTCGCAGAAGGAGGCGGCGGAGAGGGTCCGTGAGCAGGACTCTCAAAGTGGCCGTCTCCGCCAACGGAGGACGGGCAGGAGGAGGCGTCCGTTTGACCGCCTCCTCGCTCTGTAATCGGACCAGGGAAGATGGGTCGAGGGGCCCATCTTCCCATTGCACAGGTCCGGTGGACGCAGGAGACGGCCGGTCTGTACACGGCTGTCTCCCAACTGGACGGGACCCGGCGGCGGCGCTTTTACTGCTGGGCCAACCGCTGGGGCGGCACGATGAAGTCTATAGAGATCTCGTGCCGCCCCAACTATAGCGGAAGACGTACATCGTGGGGTTTTGGTCCGTGCGAGTCGGACATAACCCACTCTCCCCCCCGAGAGGGTGGTGTATCCATAAGGGATTTCCCCACGATAAAAAAAAAAACCTATTGTTGATAAGCTTGCAGGCTACCAAGACGGATGAATTGTAAATCTCTCTTTGATCGCTGCTGATTTGGATTGCATTATGCTTACATTGAGTCGTGGTCGAGTGGTTTGACCGCTGGAATGTCAATTCGATAACCGCAGGTTAGAACACCGGCATGTACCAACGAATTTTTATTAGAATTCACGTACTAATTGAAATTGGTAACAGTAACGGCTGACGGTGAAGGGAAACGTCGTGAGGAAACCTGAACCTGAGAAAAGCTTTTGTAGTACCACGCATAAGTATGAAAATGTAGAATTGTGGATTTCTCCTAGTTTGAAATCGCCAATGCGTTGCCGACTGCTGTGGTGATTATACGCATACCTTCATTTGAGATGCAGCCTATGGCTCTGCTTGGGTCGGTTACAGACTAATGTGATGTGTTGATGATGGTTACAATATACAATGCTGTCACGTTGTCGTGAAACAATTATAATGCAAACAAAAATATATGAAATTCGATAAAGATTAGAGAAGGAATGTATAAAAAGCCTACTTTGTATTATAATTTAATGATAAAGATTCCAACTAATAATAATAATGTAATAATCTCAGTACCACTACAAGTATGAGTAAATGCCTAGGAATGTATATTAGCATTTTGCATGTGCAATATATAATGCGATTATTCTAGAATATAGGTTACGCAATTGTTTGTTTTAAAATAGACAAAGGTTTGAACAACCGCAAACAAAATACGTCTTCTAGGTTGAAATCTAATCAGATACTAGTTACCATTAATATTCTTCTATAATCTGTATTGATTTTGCAAAAGACTTTCTGAATATTGCAATATATAAGTTTGTCATTAGTGATGACGTAGCAATGAGTTTATACAAGTTGAAAATCTGTCACCAAACCCCTTTTGCTTTGTTTTCGCTGTTGCAATTGAGAGCTAGCTCCTTCTTAGTTTTAACTTGTTAAGATCTTAAACTATATAATCTTTTAATATCAGGTGAGCGTGACCAAACGCTAAAATGTATTAAATAAAATAAAAAAATATTTTAGGTCAGATCCAACACAATTCGAACTAATACCAGTAGGCGATGAAAACGCATTGCGTGCTACAGCATTTAATCCGGCTGTTCCTACGGTCATATACGTGATGGGATTTTCTGAGTCCACGACTGGACCTAGCACGACTACGATAAAGAACGGTGAGTAACAAAGTTGTTATTTTAATTGTTTTATATATTATTGTCATTTCATTTGTTTTAGTTAATAATATTTTAGACCCACGTTACTTTTTAATAGACTCCTTTTTATACATATACTCGCGGGCCCGACGGACGTTGCTCCGTCCAGATAATAATGCCTTGACAAATTATATACCTAAAACTTCCTAATGAATTACTTTATTTACTGGTGAAAACCGTTTGGGAATCCGTTCAGTAGTTTTTAAGTTTATCGCGAACAGACAGACAGACGTGACAGACGAATTTGTTGTATGTATGTAGGTCACTACATATTCATCACTATATACATTACATATCAATGTATATACATATATATGTCTGTATCATAAGCTACACGTTGGACTGAATGCAGAGTAGGCATGTGACAATTAAATATATCAGTGCTAGTTTTCATATGAAATGAAAAATAATTTGTCATGTGATTTGTGAATTTGTATCACTGTTATTTTTCATATAATATCCCTTTTTTGAAACTGACTACACTATTAGCCTGGTAGTGCCTTTACAGCTTCATCGGACTACAAAATAGCATGCGTTACACAGTAGATTTAAGAGTTAAAGTGTTTTCTGTTAGGCCGAAGTAGATAAAAGCGAGCGTCTTTATTAACACCTGTAAAATAGCAGTAGTAAAAAATATGTCACTGTTATATAATTACATAACTGGGTATAAATTACTGCACTGCAAACTTTGATATATTTCTATAATAGATTATTAAACAAAGTAATTTAATACAGTCTTTAGTATAGTAATAATAATATTGGACGATTATTTGCTAAAACCTACATGGCTCTTTCTGCTAGGGTTGCACGTATGAAAGATTAAATCTTTTTTTTATGTCAAAAGGAGGCAAACGAATAGGTGGGTCACCTGATGTTAAGTGATTACCACCGTCCATAGACACTAGCAACAGCAGGGGAGTCGCAAGTGCGTTGTCAGCCTGTGTATAGGGGAGGGGTAGCGAAAGGAGAAAGGGGAAGGGAAGGGGGAAAGGAGGTGGGCCTTCAGCGCTCTCACTGACCGAACGAAACGCAACAATGCAAGCACTGTTACTTCACGTCGGTGTTCTGTGAGAGGGTGGTACTACCCCGGGTGAGCCGACACATTCATGCTGAAACCAGTAATAGCTACAGCGTGGCTCTACCACCTTCAAAATATTGTTCTCGGTTAAATAATTATGCGCCTCAGTAACGAAGCCACAAAAACCGAATAATTTTTTGGTTGATTACAGTTGATAGTGGTAATTTATTATTACCACAATCACTACCGAATCGATAAAAATTTGGTAGGTAATCACTTAAGATTGTTCCCGAGTTACATATTGATTGGAGTAAATTGAGGCAATGGAACAAATTGTTGAAAGTAAATTTGTTTTTAAGTTGGTTTAAAATATAGGAACGTAAAAAATTAAAATCCGATGATACATTTGCGATAAATTTCCGTTATTTTAGCAAATTTGTAAGCCGCTTCAGGCAATCTCAGCGCGTTACTTACATTTAAAATTCATTTTAAAAAGTTTGTTGAATTAAAACTTCTTTTGACGCGACTAGGAGGTAACTGGATGACAATGCAACGGAAGTCCGTTACGACAATATGGCGTCACGTTTCTGTACCATCCGGTTTTTAAATATTTTTGATTTTGTCAAAAAATAGTTTATAAACAAATCAATCAAAAAATTTTGAAAGAAATTAATAAAAAATATTAAATCGAATAATAATAAAAATCATACAATAGAATTAATTATGTATATATGGGTGTGCGACCGTGCTGCCCTCTGGTTTCAATGTGGGTAACAAATTAAATAAAAGCTACATTATCCATAGTACCATCTATCAGCTAATTCGGAACCTAAATAACACACGAAATATTATTAGCAACTCTTTTAGATTTCAATGTTAATTTTCGTTCAGAAGAATCTATACCATTGATTGATTTTTTAGGTGATAAACTAAATTTAACGATGCATAATTCACCAGTTCAATCAACAACAAGACGTAGAATTTATGTTTCTCATTTCAGTTATCATACACCAATCATATCATATTTGAAGTATGATCGGACCGGAATGAAACCGCCATAAAGGCAATAACGTCTTTAAAAAAATATTCGTCATAAAATAGTTAAATGAAATCATAAAAAAATAAATAAATAAATATATATAAAAAAACCACCCAATAGATGCTCACAGATACGATTTTTAACTTACACATTTAAAAAAAATGATAGCAAAAAAAATTGTGCGGACAGAGTCTGCAGATAAGAAAAAAAAAAGTATGATTGTAATTAAATTATTGTTTTAAAAAGCTAATTTTAGCCACTCTTGTATACTGGTCTGTCATGCAATGCGTTATGTATAAAATATATTTTTTCTGCTTCACATAACATGGTACACGTGTACTTTGCGATGATATGTATATTTAAAACATGAGAATTATTTAAGACCTTGCATGAGATCCTAGTTAGTGGTAATTATGTTAACGATTGCATAATAATACGTGACAAACAACGCTAAGAGTAAATGTTTATATGATCAGAATACAGTACTACGGTCACAGTAATAAAATATTTATTACTTACGACGTTCTCTATAATATACCATTTACGGTACTTCCCGTTAATGTAATTGAGTGTATTTGTAATATTTGCGATTGCGATCAAGTTAACTAAAGCTGTTATTTTTTATTAATTTATTAGCTTCACCTGTATGTATGTATGTAACCGACCCCTTTCAGCTCGATTTTGTCCTACTTTGAACGATCAGATTTAATTTAAACTTTGCACACCTATCAAAGGTCGATGACAATGCAATAATCCGAAAAAAATTTTTAACAAAAAAATGAAAAATAAATAGTTTAAAAAAAACACGCTTTCATAAAAAATCCAACTGTGCTGATATTAACATGCGCACTGTTAATATCAGCACTTCCAGATATCAGTATTTTTATCATTTTTTACAAAAATATACACATATTTCTAATTTACACTATTCTTAATCCAAATTTATTAAATTTTATATTCTGTTTTTTACTTGGATTTTTTATGAAAGCGTGTTTTTTTAAACTATTATTTATTTTACAATCATCACATCGGCCTGTAAGAGACCCACTGTAAAGCCATAGGCCTCTTTCACAAGGAAGGTGTGAGCAAAATTAACACATTAATCCACGTCGTATTGGCGATTTTAAACTCTAAGAAATCCAAAGTTCCATATCTGCCACATACGGTGGTACTACAAGAACACTTCTCAGGTTTGGTCACCGTGTTTTCCTTCACCGTCAGCCGATAGTATTACCAATTGAAGTTACTAAGTGTACCCGAAAATATGTTAGTCATAGAGTAACAAACCAGCGCGTAGTTAAGTAAGCGGTTTTATAATTCTATGATGTTAGTAATACCGTGGTTCGAACCTGTGTACATCGAATTAATAATCCACTAGTCAAATATAAAGTATGCGCAATAAATATACATGGTTTCTATTGGGTATAAAAGGATTATTAAAATCGGTTCCAAATAGACGAAAATACGTAGAGAAAAAGTGGGTGAATATAAAGTAAACGATATTTCACCCCTTAGTTGGTTTGAATAATAATTTTAGTTTTACTATATATATAAATAACATTACAATGTCTATTGTTTATCCCCGCTAATTTTGGCGGTAATCTGATACACATGGTACTTTTTAGATTAGTATCTATACTACATACTATTACGTTGTTCTTTCATGTAGTCCGGTGAAGCTGTAAAGACCCTGCAGGGTCAATAGCGTAGTCAGTTCGAGGAAAAAAAAAAAATTGTTCTTTCATAGATGCTAATTAGTAATTATATAATTTCCCAGAGGTAGCATGATAAATGGCATTTGATTACAAAATAAAGGCAAAATTACGATTTAAAAAAATGAATTGATCTGAATAAAGACTTGGTTTCTATAAATTTCTCTTTTTACAAGAAAGCGTGTTAGCGTGTATATAATTTGAATCATCATAATCACCGTTTAGCCAGAGCTTCGGACTAATAGAATGGACATTAATATGCCACTATAAAATTATAGATTTTTTAAAATTGCGATCAACTATTAGAAATCGAATGAAAAAGGGCATGGAAATTACCGTAGTTGAATAGTATAGTTTTATATAAACACAACTTTATGTCATAATTTATTTTGCAGCATATTTTGCGGCCGGAGATTACAATTTTATAGCCGTTGACTGGTCGCGACTCATCGTTTTCCCATGGTATGTAACCGAATTTACGAAAACTTACTTAGAAGTTAGAACTGACGTTTATTAGGCTGCCGAACTTTAGTTCTAAATACGCTCAGGGGCGCTGTTTAAGTTTCCATACAAAAATGAATAGTTACGTGTGACTATACGATTGTGCAAAAATATTCCGGTTAGGGGTACTGTTGTCCGATAATAACTGTGGAGTTGTTTAAATAACAGGGAAATGTCTATGGAATTCATACAGAATGTATTAAATTGCTAAATAATAAGTGATCGGTAAAACTATTACGTGAATGTACTCGTATGTACGTACAAGCAGCAAGTTATAACTTTGTTATAGGATGTTCTGCAGGCATGAGAGTTCCCAGCGTGAATATGAACGAATGTTTTCCCAGCAGGGAGCGTTTTAAGTCTTGTATTTATTACCCGATGGCCGTCCGCCAAGTGCTTGAGGAGATTTATATGATTTTCCTATATTTGTACCAGTTGGTGGTTGTTTATTTTTATTATTGAACGCTACGTTGGTTGTATTAAAATTTAAATTTACAGACACTTTTTAGTAAACTATGCTTGTTTGTTTCTTTATTTACAAGGCACATAACAGATAATATTAGATATACAGATAATATTAGATCTATATGTTTACATTTACAATTAATAGTTTTTTTGTCTGCTATATTATCCCGATTAGTATATATGCTTAATAAATACAATCAACATATACGAGTCTAACAACTAATTTAATATCATAGTAAAAAAAAAAAACGATTTTCGCAATATCTTGGCTTCATCTACGTTGTTTATTATCATAAAAGAAAAATATTCTATGCTCACAAAATTTCTTTATAAAATTTTTTATCCATTTATTTTGTATTTCCTGTGCACGCGCACCACATCGCTTGCTCCAATTTTACACTATTTTATACTACTATATAAAACATACATCGCTGAGCGCGTAGTACTATAAGAAATGTAGTTTGTTAAAAGTTTAATATATCTTCGATCAACAATAACTAG
Organism: Antheraea pernyi; assembly: GCA_015888305.1. NCBI lineage: Eukaryota > Metazoa > Arthropoda > Insecta > Lepidoptera > Saturniidae > Antheraea > Antheraea pernyi. The sequence goes on from MU158760.1 coordinate 453,808, forward strand.
ATAAAGGGTAGGCGCGAAAAATACGTCTCAGTAAATAAGAGCGAGCTCACTTGAAATGTGTGCCCTTATTTTGTTTAGTTTGTTCGAAACACAGCCAATGTAGCTCGTTTCACATGCCGCAGTGTATTCAAAAGATGCAAAAATAATACCAGAAAAAGCAATTTAACGGCCGGAGTATCTTACTTTCGCTAAATATATGTTGAATAAGTTATATTTTAAGCTTTAAACTAACTAGTAATATCAAATTTTGAACAAAATTACCGATTTTGAACCTGTGATACAAATGTCTAGCCTAGCCAGACACAAACACGCACAATAACGGGAAAACGTACTTTATTCATTACATGTTAAGGTTGAATTCATACTAAATGTTGTTTATGTTATTTTTTCATTAGTGAGGGGAGTAATTTATTACTTTGCTCGTTTTATCGTAAGTATTAGATAATATTTTGAACATTTGTGACTTTATTACAAGGTGTTATGATTGTAATTAGGTTGAACTTAAAACAGTTTTAAAACTTTTTTCTCCTTTTCTTAGTAAACAAATAGCTACACATAAGTATTTATACGCGGACGGTTTTTAGCGTCGATTTGTACGTGACCCTTTATCTAGTTATTGCTGATCGAAACCTAATATATGTAGAATATTTCAATTCAATTTATAAAAATATGCAATTTTTCATCAATATTTTCTTATGACGGTATTATCGTAAAATTATCGTTCGTAAACCAACTTTACAGACAACCATTTTTATTTAAATAAAAACCAACCGCTTTATTATAAAAAATGTTTGATCACAGAAAGCGTCTTATCCTTGTTTAGAGATAGACGTTGTTCAAATTTAAACATTGTCTTACGTTTGTCTAAGTTGGCAATTCGTATTGTATTATTGCCATTTATTTTATTTTTATCTGCCAGCAAAAGACGCTTCGTAGTAAATTATGGAGGTCGTGAGTATGATTAATTTGGAAGATGCAGATAACTTAAATTTAAATACAATTTAGAGATTCACAAGTAAATCATAGTTATATGACATTTGACATTGTATTTAATCTGAGATTATACTGTTGTTCCAATGTACGTACTTTGACGTAATATATTAAATTTACATATTACTTATTTTAATAATTACATAATTTCGTTTTAACTACAAAGTCGCAATAATAATAACAAATTATATTTTTAATAAATTTTCTTAGTGAAGATCAGAACAAAAGTATTATTCATATATTCAAATTGTTAGCACAACATCTGTATGTAATGAAACGTTTTTGAATGATGAGATCGAATTGAATTAATGCTATTCATAGTTGCTTGCATAAAACGTGAACCAGATGTTTAATTGTAAACCGATTGGACCCGCGTTTGTGATTAAGCTCGTAAATCGTGTGTTCAACAAGGTTTTAGACATTATTTAGTAAAATTCTTGTTAAACGCGTGTTAATTTTTATTTTTGTAATAAGATCGCAAGTGTCTAACAAGTGAAACTAATTTTATCGAAACCTAAGACACTCTCCCCTTTCAGATATCATTTTACACACAATCCATCCATACCTTTTTGGTCTTCTCTACTGTTGTATCCTTCCACCATCACAATCAAATTTTCCTAGTTACATGGTTTTCGTCTCTCCTCATGACATACCAGACTAACCTATTACTCCTCAACTTCTCTGTCACTGGTGCTATTTTCAAAAACAACAAGATTACAAATTTATTCTCCGAAATATTAAAAACGCTTCTTTTAAATGATTTATGTACTGACTTTTTAAAGATATAATATAGTAAATACTATACAGTCCAGGGTAATCCGGTGAAACTGCAAAGGCCTTGCCAGGCTAACAGTGTAGTCAGTTCGAAAAAAAGAAAATGCAGTGTGTGTGTGGTTTATGTTGGTAGAGCCACGCTGGAACTATTACTGGTTTCAGCATGAATGGGTCGGCTCGCCCGGGGTAGTACCACCCTCTCATAGAAAACCGACGTGAAGTAACAGTGCTTGCATTGTTGCGTTTCGTTAGGTCAGTGAGAGCGCCGGAGGCCCACCTCCCCTCCCCTCTCCTCTCTCTCTGCCTCCCCTAATCCCTTCCCTCCAAAGGGTGGCAACGCACTTGCGACTCCTCTGGTGTTGTTAGTGTCCATGAACGGTGGTGATCACATAACATCAGGTGACTCACCAGTTCGTTTGCCACTTATGACATAAAAAAAAAGTGTAATTGATATTAACATCTCATTGCAACTTAAAGACTAAAATTAAAGACAACGTGAAACCTAACACTAAATTATGTATGACGCTAACTTATTGAAGTAAGTAATAATAGTTCCTGCTGTAAAGGGAAGGTTTGCCTCATTTTCCATATTCTTGCGAAAGATGGGCGGCCAATTTATTATTTTTTATTATTTGAATTTGATTTCTATGTAGTTTAATATTCTATTAAAAATGAGTTCAGTTCGAAAAGCAACTTCTGTAAAACTCGAATTCGAAATACAATTAATCTTTAGAAAACTATAAGTTGACAAATGAATGTTAAAGAGAAATCAAATGTTCAACCATTTATTCCCACTAGAAATTCAGAGCCTTACTGTTTTTTCTTTGTCCGCTTCAAGTGAAATGTCTTTATTTTTTAGGTAATAAGATATAAATAACCTTTTTCTCTTATTAGACACTGATAGAAATCGTTTTAATAATTAATCATACATTTTCAGGTATATATCGGCGGTACGTAACACACGTTACATGGGTGTTCGTCTAGCGAACTTTGTACAATTTTTAGACGGGGTCGGCGTCAGAGCGTCTTCTCTTCATATTATTGGTTTCTCACTGGGCGCTGAAGCCGCGGGATTCGCTGGGAAGCATTTAAAGCGGCGAGGTTTGATGATAGGACGCATTACAGGTACAATTTTCAACTTATAACTTTAAAAAATTAAGTCTATTTTACTATCTCAAAATTTGTTTTAAATTAATTAATTCAAATAAATTACTAATGTGTTTTTATTATTACTATAATTATTTCCAAAGGGACATATTTCGACTGCTTTATTTTCAATGTATTGAATAACATTGTTAAGCCTGCTTTGAGCTGTCGATTTATCTTTTCGTGTTTTGTTTTAATGACTTTACTGTCATGACTGTTGTTTCTTCATATCTCTTGTCAGTTATTATTTTGACGTATTTTAATATGCATACTTTTATTATTTACCTCGTCTCTTAATGATCAACGTTATTTATTGAATGCTAAGATATATTCTTTAGGTTGTTTTACAGGAAGACGTACCATTTTTTACTATCTTTATAGGTATATACATATAATTCTTCTGTCCGTATGTATGTTACTGAAATCCTTCTAAACGGCAGGACAGATTTTCATGAATTTTTTTGTGTACGTTTAGGTGGATTCAAGAATGGTTTATATTCATAATTGGACCTGGTAGGTGGTGCTGCTGTTGAATTTTAGGATTTTTTTATTATCAAAGCAGGACAACGTCAGTCGGGTCCGCCAGTATACTCATAATTTTAATCGACAGGCTTACCTTTTCATTCAGATAAACGTTCAATAACCAGAGTATTTGTGATTTATAGCAATTAAGTATTTACAATTAAATGTAAAAATTAGCAAAGTTATTTTATTTATTTATCATTTTAAATTCTAATTAATATTATAAATGCGTAAGTTTGTTTCTTAATTTTGGTATTTTGTTACTCGTTCATTCCTTAATTAATCAAATTTTGTATAAGCGTTGTCTAACCTCGGAATTGGTCAGATTTATACTAAAGCAAACAAAAACTATAACTAACTAGGTTTGCTCACAGCTTGGGTCGAGTTAGATTGATTTGGCCTATCTCGCAAAAACTGTTTTTTTTTCAGTTATAAGGTACGCTATGTCCCTTGACCAATTGAATGAAAAATTTCATGTCAATCTTCGAGTAGTTTATGCGTGAAAGGGTAACAAAAGAAACTCAATTTCGCATGTTTTTTTTTAATAGTAGCACGGCAAAATGACTGCACTGTGCCAGATGGTAAGCACAGTACAATCCAAAAACAATGGCAACCACCGAGTGACACAGTATCCATCGCCGGTCGCCGCTGTCATGCCGGCCTGCGAAAGGCTGTGCTAGACCCGCAGAAGCGAATCACTATCACGGGCTTTTTCGCCATATACATGGTGGTTGTGACCCAGTCAGGCTGTAAAACCCTACCACCCCGCTTTCGCCATTGCCTCTTCGTTATTCAGCAGGGTGCACCACGTGCAGGTGAGGTTGGCTTTGATGTCTCAAGTCTTCGATGTTATTCGACACCCCTTACACCCCAAAATTTACAGTGTTATTAATGACTCATAGCCATTGCTTTATACATGTATATTTTTCAACTCAGGATTAGATCCAGCTTATCCAGGATATGGCCTAACTGATAGTAATGGCCACTTAGCTAAAGGCGATGCGGTATTCGTTGATGTCATCCACACAAATCCGGGCATTTTCGGCTTCCCGAACCCGATAGGCGACGTGGATTTCTACCCGAATCCGGGAATGTGGATACAGCCGGGCTGTTGGGTTGACGAGCTAATTCAGAACAGGGAGTTTAGGTTTATTTGTAAGTATTGCAACTGGATATATAATATACAGACCGCGTCAATCTTTTTGACCGCTCTGAACATAACCAAGAATATAGTCAAAAGTTTAATACAATATAAATCTAAAATATTATTATAGGAATCTATCCTTAAGTTGTCTCGGTGCTATACATAGGTACATAAACTATAATAGGTTTTTGAAGTAAAACTTCTTTAGGTGCGACTAGGTGGTAACTGAACAACAATGCAACGGAAGTCCGTTACGGCAATACGGCGTCACGTTTCTGTACCATCCGGTTAAATAATAATTAAACCTAACCAAAACTTCTATTAAATCATAATTAATTTAATTCGTTACTTATAATAGTATATCTGTTTGTACTTTTCTATATTTTATTTACTTTATAACAAAGAGTTGCTAATAATATTTCTTGTTTTATTTAAGTTCCGAATTAGCTGATAGATGGCACTACAGATAATGAAGCTTTGATTTAATTTGTTACTTACATTGATACCAGCAGCATTGTGGCGTGCCCATTTAATTATACATAATTAATTCTATTCTATGTTTTCTATTATTATCCAATTTCATGATTTTTTTTCAAATATTTTTGTTTGATTTGTTTTTAAACTATTTATTTACAAAATCAAATAAATAAAAAAAAAATACTTCATACGCGTGTGACGGTTATACGCACTCATTTTTTATACTTAAATTTGTGTTTTGCGCAGCTCATTCATAGCGGTCAAAAGGTCTCGCGCACGGACTTTAATACATTTTTACATTCACAAAAAATGAACCGAATTATTTACAAAAATACTGGATTACGCAGTTTAATATATTTTTAAGTCAGTAATAATATATGATGTCCTAACTAATATTATAAATGGAAATGTGAGTTTGTTTGGCACGTTTTCATATCCTAACTACATAACCCGTCGGCTGATTTTTTAAGACCCAAATTTCATAATGGCGAATCATGTGATAAATTTTAATAATCTTCTTAATTATTTTTAATTTCACGGCATTCTAAATTGTAAATTTCATAGTTTAGAATAATTAGATCGAACAAATGAAAAAAATATTTTCAAAATACATAACAATTATGATTTTACATTATCAGGTTTTTTTATAGATTATGCTGCCAACAGTCTATTGACTTGTGTGTTGTAAGGTCTACATTCGTTTGTAGGGATCTTAAACCTACGGTGTTAGTACAAAAAAGTTAAATACGTATTGAACCCTGGCTTTAAAAATGTCTCATATTAAATGCACCGCGCTCGCTGAATGTTCACCATCTTGCTCTTTTGTCTCGCTTTGGTTACGTTAGGTTAGACATGCGAAAAAGGATAACGCGAACTTGCCTCGGGCGAGCGCGGTGCACTTATTAGGAAACTTTTTAAACCAAGTATTTAATACGTATTTAACTTTTTTGTAGTAACACGGTTATTGTTTTGGACAGTCCCGCGGTTAACTGATCATTCTGAAATTTTGCATAAACGTTGCCGGGTGTACAGATAAGACCATAAGGTACCCTACATTGCGAAAAACTGTCCCCTGTGGATAGGTTGAATCTATATTAACGCAAGCGAAATCGCGCGGAAAATCTAGTATAACATATATGTCTATTTAGCAAGCGACGACGTGACATAATTATGAGGATAAATTGTTTTCATAAGCCTTTCATAAATCTGCCTTTTCTCATTACGGTTTATTGTAAGCGAGAACGGTAAACATGTTTTATAGACGCTGTTACCAGCATGATATGTTTGCAAGTTGTAAAAAGATACGAGGCTTCGTTTATATTGGAAACTTCGTGACATCGGTTGTATTGCGAAAATAATCAATCCACTGGTTTCAGGTTTCAAGTCTCCAGTTTTGTAGAGATCATGTATTGAGCAACAATATAATAAAAACTTAACAAAAGTGACTCAAAATATGCATCATTTCGTAAATCACATCTTACTAACTATAATATAACTTAAACTTAACCATTACTTAACTACAACTTAGCCATAACTTAAATCAAAGTTAACTATAACTTCCCTTCAATCTAAGATCATGCAATTAAATAAAATGGCAACTTTAGAACTGAATATCAATCTGTCAATTATGTCAACATGTTTAAAGATGTCGCTATTGTCTTCTGTTTCACTCACTCAACCACTTTTTATATGAAGTTTTTTTTACCTAAAATTGTTACTTTTCCGTACGATGATTCAACGTTTTCTTTCATTCGAACTTTATTCTGTCAATTACAAAAACAACATAAACGAATTAGTCAATAGGTGCAGACGTTTTGAATAGATGCACTTACATACATTTGGCACTTGATTTTTGTTTTTTCATATGTATAAGTATAACTTAGCTACTGAAGAGTTTTGAAACAAAGCGAAACTCCTACATTTCAGTAGTCATAGTAAAATTGAATTCACTTGACGTCGACTACTTACTTACATTTTTTCTTCATTTTGATGTCTGATGTCTGTGACTTTATTTTCCTGATACTTGTTTTTCATTTGAACCACGTGTTTATCTGGATTATTTATTCGCTGTCTTTTTTGTATGATTCTGTCATCACAACTTAATTAGTACACCTATTTTACTGGTTTTATAACACTATTGCTTTGCCAGAAATTTTATCATTAATGATAATTGTATTCTTTATCGAAAACCGTAAAGATAAGCGGCATATATGATATCCAGAAAAGTCCTAAATCTGGCAGTCGACTATAGAAAAATAAAAAAAATATATATTTAAAGAAAAAGATGTTATAGAACTAGGAAAAGATTTTAACGCAAAATGTTGCTATTTGGACATTCACAATATTTGGTTGATCAATTATAGTGCACGGGGTATGAAAAATAAAAGAGCGACCCTTGTTCTTAGTGGCAACTTAATTTCCAATAAAAATACAGCAATTACCCAAAGTCGGAAACTGGTAAGGAACTAAAAGTTATAAAGAAGAAATATGCTTAAAAAATGGGGTAATCACTACGAAACTACTAAGAAAATGTGTTTCGTTAATTTTACTTTGACTTCGATTGCAAATAATTATTTCTGATTTTGGGTTATATTTAACTTAAGTTTATAATTTTTAATTTATGTTTGGAAATTCTTTAAATCATTTCTAGATATGCTATAGCTATTGAAATCATTGATATCATTAGAAATTATCTATTGCATTATTGCATAAAATTGTTACTGTTGTTTAAGCATATGTAAATTTCTAGAGATCGTCTATAGAAGTCGTTAAATTCTTGTTTAAAAGCGAACATTTTAAACTACAAAAGTCGTGTACGATATGTATAATTTTTTTACTGAATGTCGCAGAAATCATAATCAGAGGCCACTGTTAGTTGAGAAATTCAATGTTAATGTCGGGGATGAGAGCGTTTATCACTATATTTTGGCAGAACTGACTTAGAAATCTTCCAAAATATTGTGTAGTATGTTAAAGTTTCTTACGTTGATATTTGAGTCGGTACATTGCAAAACGAGCTAAATGAAATTTTAGTCGTTCGCAATATTTTTCCTTTATATTTCAAGATATTCATTTTTTACATGATTACATAGTATAAAACAAAGTCCGCTACCGCGTCTGTCTGTCTGTCTGTTCGCGATAAACTCAAAAACTACTGAAAGGATTTTCCTGTGGTTTTCACCAGTAGATAAGGACGGTTTTAGTATATAATTTGTTAAGGATTTTTTTTATAATCAGGCCGCACAACGTCTGCCGGGCCCGCTAGTCTACAATATGAGGATCATAAAAAAGTAATTAAAAAATTTTACGGACGGCAAAATTTGGGATTCGTTCTCGGTGTATAAAAAACTGAAAAAAAAATTGAAACAAATTATTTTAGTTATGAATTGAAATTTGATAAGGCTTAATTTGAAGTGTGACGACCTGTTTTTTTATTTGTGAGTCGGTTATTATGGGACTGACATATCGAAAACGGCAAAAATCCCTTAATCAAATAAATTGAAAAAATGATGTCGAATAAAATTAAATATAAACTTCAAAGATATCCATTAAACATACTCGTTATTGTACGTTTTTATAGATTCGGAACCCAATAATGGCTTTTTCAAAAGTAAATAACCAGTGTTGGCGTAACCCTAGTATCTTCCCCCGCCACTTCATACTTCGCCGCGCAGCATCCGTGCTGTGACGTCAGAGCATCGATCCGCTCCCGCCGAATTCTCGTACCGACGCGTAGAGTACTAACACCGTTTGCTTAGGACGTTATTTTAAAATAAAGGAAGTATCAATCAGAAGCTATAAAGGGAAAATTTGGATCCTTTTTGTTGATGAGATGGTTTCTAATACAATGTAATGCAATGCCTGCCATATTATGTTTGATTATATAATACTAGCTTCTGCGATTTCGTCCGCTTGGAATAGCTACTTTAAGCTAACGCTAACTTTAACTCGCGACTTCGTTTACGTAGGTGTTTTTTTTTTAAATAATACGTAAGTTAACCCCGATTTTGAATCATTCTTCACTGGTGCTCTACTACTATTGGTTTTAGCGTGATAATTTATAGTCTATAGCCTACCTCGATAAATGAGTTATCTAACACTGAAATAATTTCGGATCAGTAGCTCCTGATTAGCGTCTTCAAGCAAACAAACTCTTCCGCATTATAATATTAGTATAGATATAGACGTATTAACATTCAGTTGACTATTTTGAAGGAATTTCTTTGTTAGTTATAATATGATTTTGTTTATTTTATCGAAACCGGTTCAAGGGCTGTGCATTATTATTTTATTTAATGGCCACTTAATTCTTAATATTATATTTTCCTTTTTACTAAAAGCATGTGTGTCTTATTATAAGGGAGACAATTTTGTGTTATATACTCGTATTCTTCCAAGAATACTTCTCCGTTAAAAGTTACCCTTTCTATGACATATCTCTTTGTGTAATTATTGTAACCATGTTGATTCCTATTTATAGATGTAACTTCTGTAATAGAAAATTGTCCTGTAAAAACTTGTACAAACCAAATGCAGGTTAGGTATATCAATAAGAAATTGGGCATTACATTAACCATAACTGAAACCAACAAAATAAGTTAGCGACAGTAGAAAATGATAAGTATCGTCAATATTATTTTATTACATAGTATAAAACAGAGTCTCCTACCGCGTCTGTCTGTCTGTCTGTTCGCGATAAACTCAAAAACTACTGAACGGGGTTTCATGCAGTTTGCACCAGTAGAGAAAGTGATTTATGAGGAAGGTTTTGGTATATTTTGTCAAGGTTTTTTTATAATCAAGGCGGGACAACGTCTGCCGGGCTCGCTAGTATCTAATAATGATAAGTATCAGTAAATACCACCTATAGGCACATCGATTTGTGTATAATATGAATAAAAATTCATAATTTGAAGTAGAAATGTATATCATGAGTTTTGCAATGTACATATTAGTAAGTATAAAATAATTTGGTATTACTTATTACAGAAATCTATTATTTATTTATATATATTTATTTATTTATTATATTTTTATTTATTTATATTTATTTATTTATATATTATAGGTTGTCCACCCTAATAATAAAAGGGCGTGTGTACACGCGTTAGAAGTTATACTTCCTCGGCGTAACACGATAAAAATCTTTTCAAAAATTTATCTTTTGCCTTATGCTACGTTTGTAGAAAAAACGACACTAACAATAGAAAAAGTAGACTATAGCTAACTTCAGGATGTCGGTTTTTCGTGACGGTGTGCGCGCGCATCGTAATAACTTCAGGGTGATGGTTTTTCGTGACGCTGTGCGCGCACATCGTAAAAATTTACACTCATCATTTTTCCCTAAGGCGCCAAAAGAAGTATAACTTCTAAAAACCTTACAAATTATATACCTAAACATTCCTCATGAATTACTTTATCTATTGGTGCAAGCCGCATAAAAATCCGTTCAGTAGTTTTTGAGTTTATCGCGAACAGACAGACATACATACGGACATGACGGAAGACTTTGTTTTATAATATGTTATAATAATATTGATGACTGATTTATAATTACTAGTGGGCGCCCAGAGGTCGACATTCGACCATAGTTCATTGATTTTTTAAAGTTTGAATCTTATTAGGGTTCTTTTATTGTAGAATGTAGAATGAAAAAGGGTAATTGGAACGTAAGAGTAAAATAATACATACAGTCGAGCATAGCAACCTCCTTCACAACCTTTTTTGAGGTCTTTTATTGACAGATGTCAAAATGTCTTTTTTATTTACATTGTGTGTATATGTTGTATAAAATTGAAGCAGTAGTGTGAGTAATGCATATTTTAATTAATTTAATGTACTTCTAATGCTTTTTATATAAAATAAATAGCTTTCTGCACTTCTCCTCCATATAAACTTTAACTATGCCAAATTTCACGTTCATCCGTTCGCCCAATTCCGTTAAAAAGGGATACAAAGTTTAGGCTTCACGTATTAATATATATGATGAATCCATTGTATAAACTAATACTTAAGTTGATTAAAACCTATGAGTGTATAATAGCTTAATTCTGATGAATATTTCTTAAATAAATCCTCTTTATATTGATCCATAACGAAATGATAAACGAGTTTTGAACGAGGCACCGATATGAGGTAATTTAGTCTGAAATAGGCTAACGTCGACGTAATGAAGGAAATATGACGGGAAATGAGATTAGCCCAAACTAAATTGTTGATCGGTGATGCGGCCAAACGAATTATGTGTAGTTTCTATACCAAGTATTATATTCTATACGATATTTTTTCAAGTAGAACATATTACAAGCTTCTAAGGATGGTCAATACATCGTAGCTTTAATCAAAAAAATAAATTTTACAGTATGAAGTGGTCGGCTCGTCCGGGGTAGTACCACCCTCTCACAGAAAACGAACGTGAAGTAACAGTGCTTGCATTGTTGCGTTTCGTTCGGTCAGTGAGAGCGCCGGAGGCCCACCTCCACTCCCCCTTCCCCACTCCCCTCCCCCAAACACAGGCTGACAACGCACTTGTGACTCTTCTGGTGTTGCAAGTGGCTATGGACGGTGGTGATCCCTTAACATCAGGTGACCACCAGTTCGTTTGCCTCCTATCATATATAAAAAAAAAGTAAATCAAATATTTTATTTTATGGACAGATGCATTTAAAATTTGACCGTGTTTACACGTTCGACTTCAATTTATATTGAAAATAAATGGAATCGCTTTAAGTCAGTTCTAAAAATAGGTATACGTAGATAGTGTAATTATATTACTATTTGTTCGCTGTTGAAAATATCATCGCACGTAATATAAAGACGTTTAAATAAGCATGTTTTTAAAGTTCCTAGTCAATTGAAATGTTTATACAATAATGTCGATGCAGACGAAGTAACAGCATATCTAATGTACTACGATCATTAGCATAAAGCTGAATTAAGCCTCAATGGTACCGAAGAAATTACATACATTTTTTTAAATAAATCAAAGTTATCTCGTTTTACTTCACTTTTTTAACTACCATACTTTCAGGGACTAAGTTTTCCAAATTTTTAAATAAAAAAGAGAACAATAGTCGTCTATTTTGACTGTGAATTGGTATTCTTCTCGCAACGTCAATTTACAATCTGTATACTCGAAAAACGTAAATCTTTTTTTGGTTAAAAGGGCGAAATAATACTTAAGTAACTACTTTTGCTTTCTATGGCTTTTTTTTTATTGTAGCACGGCAAAATGACTGCACTGTGCCTGATGGTAAGCACAGTACAATCCAAAAACAATGGCGACCACCGAGAGAGAATATATCCATCGCCGGTCACCACTATCATGCCGGCCTGTGAAAAACTGGATATGCACAGGCTGATGCCGAAACGCGATCCGCGGGAGCTAATCACTATGATGGGCTTTTTCACCATATACATAGTAGTTGCGACCCAGTTGGGCTGTAAAACCCTACCACCTCGCTTTCGCCATTGCCTCGTTCGTTATTTAGCAGGGTATAGCACGTGCAGGTGAGGTTGGCTTGGGTGTCTCAAGTTTTATGATGTTATTCGACACCCCTTATACCCCAAAGGCTTCATCAAACTGTATAAATAGTAGTTTTTACCCATGACCTTGGTTGCGTTATGTAAATTTGATCCTTCGGGAAGAATACAATTTTTCTATATAAAAGGTACTCTATGTCCTTAACTGTACTTCTGATAACGTGTATACATAATTTCACGATTAATGGTCGAGTAGTTAGGGCGAGAATGAATTAAAAAACAAGTATTCTAATTTATAATATTAGGATTCTCAGAGTAAAACTAATTGTGTAATGTGTTTTTTATTACTTTATCACAGAAAATTGTTATGAAATATGACATTTTACTTACCAAATTTAGGTAAGTAGGTTCTCAGTTTGGGACTATGCCAAAGTCTTTATCAGTATAGTGTAATGTCAATAACAGATTTATCGTAGATCCTATCATATCGACCGTTTATACATTCTAGCTCTTATAGGTTTTAGAGGTATACGCATATATGAAAACATCTATGTGTTACGTAACATATGCGGAAGATGCATTCATAGTAGAATACCGGCCTTATGAGCAGTTGATATGAGAATATCAGCAAATTACAAAGGTGCTAATGAGATGGTGCATTGAATAAACTACTTGATGAAATTGTAGACTGAGCCACGTGATATTTGTTAATAAAATTTACGATTTTCAACCCTTATTATAAAATATTTAATTTTAAATGTATTGTTTTAAGAATTTACTGTACGTAATAAACTACACAGCATTCGGCCATTAAAGATTTAGTTCATGAGTAAAAAATATTACACGGATTTTTTTTTAGTAAAAAGTAATATCTGTAAAAATACAAAAATAGATATTTAAAAAATGTAACACACATATAGATAGTAATAGAAATTTAATTTAATTAGTACAATCAAAGGGCTTTGAGTAATTTTTTATTTTTTTCGAACAGTCAGTTGCTATTGACCTAGCAAGGTCTTAACAGCTTCACCGGACTGCCGGGCTTTGAGTAGTACTATGAATATTATAGGACATTATTTTTCACTACAGTATGCGTACTGCTAGTACAAAGTAGTTAAAGAATAATAATATGCTTAACTAGATATATTGTTTATATAAGTACAGTTAAAGTATATGGCTTTTAGTTGTAATTAGTTAAGAAAATGTTTTTCCAACTAACATTATTACCTTATATATGTTTTGCCAACCACCCTTAAATGTCCACGTAAATTTCATAACGATCTTGGCAAGCCTTAAAATGTCACAGACCGATAAATCTCACCCACTAAACCGTGCCTTGTGATGATAATATAAAATTAAACATATCTATACTAATATTATAAAGAGGTAAAGTTTGTGAGTTTGTGACGTTGTTAGGAAGTAATCTCAAGAACTACTAAACCGATTTTGCAAATTCCTTTTACCAATATAAAGCCACGTTATTTGTGAGAGTCATAGGTTATATATCATTACGCTAAGACCAATAGGAGCGGATCAACAATGAAAAATGTTTTAAAATCGGGGTATTTTTTCCTTTTGAGAGCTTCCGCTGCACCTTAGCCCAAAATAACTATTCCACGCGTACGAAGTCGTGGGCAGAAGCTATTAATTAATTATATTATCTATAATCTATACTAATATTATAAAGAGGTAAAGTTTGTGAGGTTGTACGGGGTAATATCTGGGGATTCGGCGAAAAAATGGTCGAACGAAAACGTTTCTTACGAACGCTGCCTTAACTATGACAGATATATGATTGGGTTTTAGAGAAAATTTGTAGCATGATAATGCCTATTACCGCCCAACGAAGTGGGCACGGGTCGGCTAGTCGTGTATATTTTACTGTTTTTCTTAACTGCAAAACTTAAAAATAACTGTAAATTTACAATTTACATTAGAAATTATAACAACTGACTCGTTACATTTAAAAATGAGCTAAATCCAATGAGGTGTAAGGGGTGTCGAATAACATCATAAGACTTGAGACAGCCAACCCAACCTCACATACACGTGGTGTATGTACCCTACTGAATAACGAATGAGGCAATAGCCATAGCGGGGTTGCAGGGTTTTACAGCCTGACTGGGTCGCAACCACAATGTATATAGCGAAAAAGTCCGTCATAGTGATTCGCTTCTGCGGGTCGCGTTTCGGGATCAGTCTGTGCATATTCAGCTTTTTGCAGCCCGGTAAGACAGCGGCGACCGGCGATGGATAGTTTGTCACTCGGTGGTCGCTACTATTTTTGAATTGGAAATTAGGCGTAGTGCAGTCATTTTGCCGTGCTACAATAAAAAAAATAGTCGTTCTCAATATTTTACGTTATTTTTCAAAATTTTCTATTTTTTTTATAATTTCATTCATTTAGAAATAAGATTTCTTAAAAAAAAAATTAAAAACCTTATGAACGGCAAAATATGAACTTCGTTCTCGATGTATAAAAACTAGAAAATTAAAAAAAAACAAGCAATGTTATTTATTTTTATTTTATTATATTTATTTATTTATTAAAATTTTAGATTTAGCTCATTTTTAAATATATCGACACAATTGTATTTTTACAGATGGTTGCAGTCACATTCGAGCTTGGCGTTACTATTCCGAGTCCGTTACCAATCCGTTTGGTTTTCCAGCGACTATATGTAGGGACTGGAAGTCACCTACAAGCTCTTGCCAGTTCCAAATTCAGGGATATATGGGGTTTGCGGCACGACAACCGTTAGTATTCTATTTGCTCTTCCTTCTTCGAATATCTATACCTCTGCTGTTAAATGGTTCATTCATATGAGTTAGTTAATTATAAAAGATTACTACTCCTGAGGTTCGAGTTGAAATATTACAACTGCCAACTACATCATTCTGAACAGAATATGACACAAATATGTATATCGGTGATACTTCCACAGTCGAAACTTGCACGGCTTCTATAAACACTAGATCAGTGTTTTTCAAAGTGTGGGTCGCGACCCCACAGAGGGTCGCGAAGCTTCTATAGCAGAGTGGCAAAAGTCTAGGAAAGCTACTGCAGTAAAAAAAGATTTATTAAGAAACATGTTAACTAAAGGATATATTTTGTATTAAATAAATAAAAAATAAACTTAGGAGAACTCTTATGTATTTACACACCAACAGGTGCTTGGTATTAAATTTTCATCTTGAGGATGGTAGCTAGCTAGGCAGACTTAGAAATTACCCTACCACTATGCTACGGTCTCGCCACGATAGTTTTCCTACAAAGGATTCGAACCTTGGCGTTGTATCTGAACACGTTATCAATTAAGCCATCATGGCTTCCAAATTCTATTTTAATTCATCATTACTTCAATTTTTACTGACTACATTATGTAATATTAATGCATTTTCTATAATATGCTTAAGAATTCCATTACCAGAAAGATCACTAAAGCCACCGGGCCATTTATTGAGAGAGGTACTTCGAATGACATGAAAAGGTTTCGGAAAAGGTTAACAGACCGAATCTAAACCATTATGTAAGAGTCTCCCAACTTGACCTTTATAAAGGCACAAACCCATCCATCCATTTTATCAAGAACCGCAAAGGGCCGGTCGTCTTTTTCTGTTTCAATTCACTGCCTACAGTAATTGGAACTTTTGACGTGTCTCGCAATATTGGTGAAACCAATATTTACGAGGTATAGTTCCGATGTATAAAACATGTCTTTGTAAAAAGGTATATTTATGAACATATTGAAAGGAAAGGTTATAATAGTTTTCTTTAAATATAGTTAAAGAAATCGTATGTCAAATGACAAAAGTTGAGGTAACATTTATGAAGAAAGAATACATACAAAAGAGACATAAAAATAGTATCTCTCTAACTACACATAATTTTATAGAATAATTATATAATGAAAGTACGGGACGGAGATAAAAATCATGCTTGCACTTTTTATTTAGTGCTATAGAAACTACATTGCTTTGATTTTTTAGATAGGCGCAATTGATTATCTAAATTGTTTGTATACTCAGCGCTTTAATTCATAACATAACACACAATTGGTTATTAATTTCTTTTTTTACAGAATGGCGGGAAAGATGTATTTGGACACCAATAAGAAACCACCATTCGCTAAAAGTGGTCCTTAGTCAACAAAAATTCAATAAACCAAATAAACATTAGATGTATATTGAAACATTGTGATATATTAAATAGTTTATTTTTAGATAAGATTTTATTTATTTCCTTTTTTTTATTACAGTACAATAATAATTTCACTGACAGTAAGGAGAAATAATGCAACTGCTGTTTGAAAATAGCAAGTCAAAATATTCTTCAAAATTTCAACTATTAAGGCTCTTCTTCTGATATAATTTACAAGTAAGACTTGATAAAAATTCACTTTTTGTAGAAACACTGCAACTAGTAAAAGGTAAACGCTTGAATGTTTGAAAAACATCAACCCGCTGTGTATTTTTTACATTTATTTAAAGCTAATGTTGAGTACGTGTATAGTGATACCATAAGAATGGTATGCTTTCTTTATATGCCGATAACAGGAGCCTTAATTCACTATATGTATAACCTACCATCCATTATGACAGAAGATAACCAGAAGAATAGACAGAAGACGTGAAATTTTAGTACACAACGTTGAACTGATTAACTTATGTAAAGGAATTAATTAACGTTATGTTAAATGGACAGCACAACTATCCAAATGGTGATAATGTCTCGGTTTTTGCCAATTTGTTTTCATCGCCATCTGGCATCTCTCACATTTATCTTGCATAAATGTTGCATGCCAACGTCGTGCCAGATCGACATTGTATGTCACGTGAAGTAGTGCCATATCCAGAAGTTCAAGTTCTGTCGCGTTCATCTTGGCGGGGAAGTCCAATCTTTTACATATTCCATCGTTGTTCAGAAGTGTCTCGAATGCAAGAAATCTGTTTGAGAAAAACATGTGTATACCAAATTATCTGAGAACTCTTGTTATTGATGTTTGACAATGGACGATGGCGACGACTGAAGACGTAAAAGAATGCGAAGATGTAGAACGTATTTAAAACATAGTAGTATGTATAAATATATATTTCTACGGTCCAGCGGACGTTATCCCACCCTGATTAAAAAGAAAACAATCTAAACCTTCCTCATGAATTTATCTACTAGTGAAAACCGCATAAAAATCCCTTCAGTTGAGTTTATCGCGAACAGACAGACAGACAGACGTTGCAGATGCGTTTGTTATATAATACGAGCATGTGATGGTAGTGTTGTATCTATACAATTGATTGTTTGATATTGTAAACATAACTCAATATTATTATTTCCATTTAAAAAATAATAAAGCAACAGTATCCAATTTCTCTTGCGATAGCCAGCAAACTTTTTCGGCGCTATATTGAAATATGAACGTATGCAACTGTGAACAAATAAAACGACAACTTCGAGGAAAACCATTTATTGAGAATTTGACATATACAAATACAAGGAATAATAAATACAAACAACACCTGTCAATTTTCAAAACACCCACGGTACCGTCACATATTAACGTAAGCACAATCACCAAACCTTTGGTAAGGTTTCGACGTAAAGAAGCGCAGTTGGTAAGAGTCCAATCTGTTCGAGGAGCTGCTGTATTTCCTATACCAATCCTCCACCAAATGTAGTCTACCGTATAACTCGGTCAATGCCAGATCGACGAGAACAGTTTCTGTATCAGTCATCTTTGGTAAACCTAAATATTTCGAAATGCCGCTACCGCCAATTTCCACGGAGTTCGCAATGTATCTGAAGGTAAGAGACCACTAAGTTCTTCTATGACAAATTCACTTTTAATTCACAAATTATCTTTTAACACTAATAAAACAAAAATAATTTTAATGTTAAATTCACATTCTTTAAATCTCATATTTAATATTAAGAAAGTGAATTCGAAATAGTGTTACATGAAATGTCATCTGTTTTGGTAATACAGTGATCATATAACCGTTCCTGTATACAAGTAAGTACGCCAAATTTGGGAACAGATACAATCAAATTCTGAATACCCAATACTTATTTGGGGCATTTCACGTGAAGCCGACAACGAAACAAAAGTGAGGTTCTGAAATTCGTTCATATTCAGCATAATTGGACTTCTAGTAGGTATGAATGTGGATGCATAATTATTTTTTTCTATCACGTTTATTTGTCAAGTTATGGGCTTCTAAAGAACAGTCACATCTGAAATTCAGATTCTTTGGAAGCAGTTTTTCGAATTGTACAAATTTACAATAAAATATCAATCAGTCGATTTATATAGAAGAATAATTGCTCTTATTGTAAAATAAAATGAAACTTCAAACATCTTTTTTTTTAAATATTCAAAATCGAAAGTAAATTTTTCGAAACAAAATTTTAATAACTTGGGTATTTTTTTCTTTTTTTTATATCGAAACGTAGCTTAAAATATAGGTAAAATATAGTATAACTTTTAAAGTAGGTACAGAATTGGTTAAGGAGAGAAATCGGTTAAAGTACATGTATGTCGCACTGTACTAAGATCTGACTTATATCCTACTACGTATATACTTATATACTCACTTATATAGTATAAGTGTAGATACTTATGTTGCATGTAATTAATCACAATAAAAATGATGCTTTAAGCTATGTTTTAGAAAACCAAGATACCTTGCCGGGGAGATAACTTGACTTGCATCTGTCTCAACGAAACCAGTTACTCTTGGTATATCGTGACAAAGTAACGCATGAGCCACATTTGTTACCAAGCCAGCTAAGGCATGTGCTTCGCTAAGGTCTGCAGCTCTTACACAGGTGCCATCTGTCCTGGCGACGGCTTTAGGTGCCGAACGGACAGCATCCGTCATCATTAATGCATTTTGCTGCGTAAAATGTAATAATTTATTATGTCGAAAACTTGGTAGATGACAAACTTAGGATTGATGATTCATTTTGCTTTAACAAGACAAGAGAACGATTGACTTTTTAAAATTGATATATATTACTATCATTGTAACCAATTTATGCAAAGATACACTCAAGTCATCAAGATGTCTCATGAAGTATTATATAGATGTTACATTTCCAAAGTGGTAGAGCAAATTCTAAATAGAAATAATAATGGAAATCTTGTTAGGCTTTCTCAACCTCATTTGAATCGCAACAAATGTCATCTATTGACAATTTGTAAGGATTCATTAATTCTATTGAAATGTTAACGGATTTACTGCTTTAATTTCTAAAGAATCGTGATACATTTGAAGGTTATATTTTTCTTTTTTATGTAAATATAAAGCAACCGTAACAATAGGTTATCGTTACACCAATCAGATTTGCTAATAATGTTTCAGCATATCCTTAGAAAGCAGTTTATTCATCAATAAATAAATAATGCACAGTCGTGGACAAAGGACCATTCACAAAGGCTAATTGCAATATATAGGCAGCGAAATTAATTGATTTAATGAAAGTATTGAACTACCTTAGTAAAATCAAAATACTCTACAGCTTGCGAAAACAGTGGCACTAGAGACTCTCCTTCAGTTCCTCCTACGACTGGTACTTTCGTGTATCGAGGTTCCAGGGATAAAGCGCGTGCAGCCAACGTACTGGCACGCATCTCTGGTACAGCTAATGATCCGAGTAATTTTCGAGGATTGTACCAGCCTGTTTCTTTTAACGTCTGCAGAGTTATAAAATAATAATAATGAGCTTACGATACCCACGATTAAATAAAAATATGATCAGTTTAGTATCGAACCATAATTCATCTATATATTTACAAAATGAAATTTGGAATATGTATCAGATTAAACTTCTACATCATTTGATCGATTACCATGAAAATTGATGTATTCTTTTATGGAGAAGAATTAATGATGATCTGTGTAATTTGAGCTGGATGAAGCCTAGGGCGATTTCCAGTGTAATGAAAATGAAATTAAACGAATGAAAAGCGAGTAAAAATGAGGTACAAAACAATAAAGTATGAACGTAAAAAGATATGACCTATTTACAAAGATGGCGGTGAAACAGAAAATAAAGATTAGAATAAATAAGGTATTGATAAGGAAACAGTTGCGTGACGAACACGAACTTGTTTACCCTCTTTCAGTTTAGGTACACTCTTAATAAACTGAACTACAATAATTAACTTTATTTCAGCACAGCAAAAGGTTTCCCAGGAAAGGAAGGTTCCGTGGTTTGTATTAGGAGTTAAAATTTTAGCGTGGATTATATTTCTTATATTTTGGAAATCATCAGTTTAAAACAAGTATTATCATATAATACAGACAAAAAATTGCGGGAAAACGGTTTTCAGGTGTAGAATGCTTTATAAATTACTACAGAAATAATAAAAATATTAAAAAGAGGTAATGAAAATAATCTGTTATATTAGAAACTTGATAATTGCCTAGTGTAATTCAACTTCTAAGAAAAGATGGTCAATGTTTACTGAATGAAAAAAGTTTGAAAATACATAAGAGAAAGATTAACCAACGTGGCTCAGTTTGCGTTCACAGTTATGGCTATGTTTGCGAGATAAAACGACATAAAAAACATGAAAGCTTTTACCGCAGTTTGCTTGCGTCATGCGACAGATGGGAACAATGCCCGAGCTATTCTTTTGAGATTTACCCTTACGCATTTGTTTTAATAGAAATGAGAGAAATAAGTTTCGAGACGATGATTTTCTGTTGATATTTAGAATGACAGTACCCACTATAACTTGACTCTAACTACTACTCTCTCTACTACTACTCTAACTACTCTATCCGACGTTGTTTTAAATTATAAGACTATATAATCATTTTATTCATTTTTATAGGCTTTAGAGTTTTATCCACAATCTCATCCTATGTTAAATGACGATGCGGTCGAAGATGGTAAACACATTAAACTTTGAGGGGACTGACTCTCAAGTGCAACTGCCAGAACACACTAAAAGGTACTTTAAAAGGTACTTGACGACAGGTTTCAAGATGGTAGCCAGCAAGGCGGACGTAGAAAACCTTACCATTATGTGTATCATACATTTTTTATACAATAGAATTTCCTTTTTTATAGTAGCATAGTAAAGTGCCTAATGGTAAGTAAGCTAAGCACAATCCAAGAACAACAATCGCTACTATGCCGATGCTAATAGTGCTAATGCTAAAAAATAATGCTAATAGTAAAACGCGAAAAACGAAAATAACCCATTGTGACGTATTTTATCAACATAATGTATTGTCCAACTCGGTTGGCTACAGATTCCTATTAATCCGCCTAGTTATTGGATATACAACAACTGATCCCGGGATGTGACACACCTAAGCATGTCACAATAGTGGTGTCAGGCTACAGACGTCCAATGTTCGACATAGGCCTCACCAAACTGTTCCCACAGCGTGCGACTTCGTACCATCTGTAACCAGCGGCTGCCTGCAACCTTCATAATATCACCCATCCGAAGGGCAGGGGCCTTTTTTTTATAGTAGCACGGTAAAATGACTGCACTATGCTTGATGGTAAGCACAGTACAATCCAAAACCAATGACGACAACCGAGAGAGAAACTATCTATCGCCGGTCGCCGTTGTCATGCTGGCTTGCGAAAAGTTGGATATGCACATGCTGATCCCGAAACGCGAACCTCAGAAGTGAATCACTATGACGGGCTGTTTCGCCATATACATGGTGGTTGCGACCCAGTCAGGCTGTAAAACCTTACCACCCTACCTTTCACCATTGCGTCGTTCGTTATTCAGCAGGGTGCACCACGTGCAGGTGAGGTTGGCTTGGGTGTCTCAAGTCTTATGATGTTATTCGACACCCCTTACACCCCTGCGCTTTTAGTTTCTAACCACACTAAAGAACTCTTTTGAACCATCGCTCATCAGTTCGTCGAACTATGTGTTCTGCTCATTGCTGCTGCAATTTTAATTCTTCTACAGATCTCCTCATTTCTGAATCGATTACGTAGAGTAACTACGCGCATAGCTGTTTCTATCATTCACTGAGTTACCTTCACCTTTCCTATGAAACTATAAGTTATCGACCACGTCTCAGTGCTGTGGTACAGTAAGATACAATTACCAACTCCTACCACTAAGTAACTAACACTGTACAGAAATAAGGAAAAATTAAATATTGGCAAGAGTCTGTCAGACTACTTTAGCGACTAAACCTCGAGTTTTTGGCGGGACTTTGGAATGACATGCTGTGGGGTTTATATTATACGTATAATCTTGTGTTATTTGGCTCTATATTTTGCAATATAGATGGGTTTTTTTTTCGAACTGACTACGCTATTGACCAAGAAAGGTCTTAACAGCTTCACCGGACTACTCAATATAGATGGTGTTTTACGTAATATAGTTCGGTTATTGTGCACAAGTGAAATGAATGGGAAATAATACAAAAACTCCGTGGAAAGTTCCAACAAGACGACCACCATATTGTTAGTTCATTGAAATGATCGCAAAAAACTTATAATATTTACCTACTTGACAATGGCCGTAATAATCTACTAGAATATTGGTTGCCATAAATAAAATAAATAAATTAAACTATTATATACCTCAGCGATCAAAGGCACCATACAATCAATGGGTGTGGCGCACACAATAATAAAAGCTTTTGGACACTCATTGGCAATAACGTCCGCGTAATTTTTCACTATGGGCGCCTGATAGCTGAACCTTTTTTCAAGTGGCATGTCCACGTTTATATAGCTGCTGTCCAGCATCAATACTATATCTGTGTTCTGTGAAATAGTATATCATATTAAAAAGGTTGATAAAAAAAAATACAACTGAGGACTTGTTATAAATTGTACAACAGTTTGAATTATTAATAAAAACTTTTTTATAATCGTTTAACGCGGCTAAAGGAGTTTTCAGTTCAAAAATCGACAGCAAAACCTCTTTTTCTATCTAATGATATATCATACGTCAAAAAAATTGTTAAGGTCGTGTAAACATACATTCAGAAACACATTCATACATACATTCGAATAAACTTTTCATTTCTCACGTACTCTGGTAAAAAAAAACGTAAGGCTAATTTTTAATTAATAATATCTAGCCACCTTGGAGGTTTAATTCGCAACCGAGCGTGGAACCGGGTCCAAATAGCAAGCCCGTAGAAATTTTATACAAGATTTTGTTTCCTATACGCCGTTCGCATACTATTTCTGCGACATTCGTGGAATAAATAGACTTTCAAGAAAACTGCGGGCGCCGCATAATAAAATATTTCACGTATAATTCATGGGTTGTAGGTGGAACGTATTGATTGGCAAGGCATCTGAGGTCAATGACACAGTAGCTAGCACATCGGAAACAGTATTTATTAATGAAGAAAAAATGCATAGATGACACATTTCTTATCGATTGAAGTACTATTCCTCGCACGATTATATAGAATTGCGTTTATTTTTAGACAACCTTCGTTGCATTATGAGTATTTATAAGAATTAACGTTTGTTTGAGTCCCATATGTTATTGAAAACATTAAATTATATAACCCTACAAAGCACCCGTCATTTTTCAAATTCTTCAAATATGTATACTGAAGATATGTACTAGTTTGATTAACAAAAACGATATGACAATGTTACTCTTTTATTTATTGTAACCTTATGGCATTTATTTATATATCTATTAATAAATCAAGGTATAAATGCAACTGCGGATCCAGGAGTTATGGCAAAGATTAACATTAACCCTTCTTTCAGATATTTGATAGTGACAGGAATTATTCTGCCAGGACTGAGTACTGTGACTAGTTGTCTGCCGATTCCCCTTCTCTAAATCCAAGGCTGAGTCGAAGAGTCTGACTATAGTCGCGAACACTAGCAAACTAACAAAGTTCTAAACGCGAACGGTAAACTTGATGCTGAGTTTACGTTGTTATATACATAATACCTTTATACACAACGATAGCGAGATGAAAATTCAATGAAAAGTTTTACTAGCTATAGTTTTCATATCGACCTTTACTACATTCTTTTTTTTTTTTTATCCCCCGAGAGGGTGGCGTATCCATAAGGGATTTCCCCACGTAAATAAAAAAAAAAAAAGAATGTAGTAAAGGTCGATATGAAAACTATAGCTAGTAAAACTTTTCATTGAATTTTCATCTCGCTATCGTTGTGTATAAAGGTATTATGTATATAACAACGTAAACTCAGCATCAAGTTTACCGTTCGCGTTTAGAACTTTGTTAGTTTGCTAGTGTTCGCGACTATAGTCAGACTCTTCGACTCAGCCTTGGATTTAGAGAAGGGGAATCGGCAGACAACTAGTCACAGTACTCAGTCCTGGCAGAATAATTCCTGTCACTATCAAATATCTGAAAGAAGGGTTAATGTTAATCTTTGCCATAACTCCTGGATCCGCAGTTGCATTTATACCTTGATTTATTAATAGATATATAAATAAATGCCATAAGGTTACAATAAATAAAAGAGTAACATTGTCATATCGTTTTTGTTAATCAAACTAGTACATATCTTCAGTATACATATTTGAAGAATTTGAAAAATGACGGGTGCTTTGTAGGGTTATATAATTTAATGTTTTCAATAACATATGGGACTCAAACAAACGTTAATTCTTATAAATACTCATAATGCAACGAAGGTTGTCTAAAAATAAACGCAATTCTATATAATCGTGCGAGGAATAGTACTTCAATCGATAAGAAATGTGTCATCTATGCATTTTTTCTTCATTAATAAATACTGTTTCCGATGTGCTAGCTACTGTGTCATTGACCTCAGATGCCTTGCCAATCAATACGTTCCACCTACAACCCATGAATTATACGTGAAATATTTTATTATGCGGCGCCCGCAGTTTTCTTGAAAGTCTATTTATTCCACGAATGTCGCAGAAATAGTATGCGAACGGCGTATAGGAAACAAAATCTTGTATAAAATTTCTACGGGCTTGCTATTTGGACCCGGTTCCACGCTCGGTTGCGAATTAAACCTCCAAGGTGGCTAGATATTATTAATTAAAAATTAGCCTTACGTTTTTTTTTACCAGAGTACGTGAGAAATGAAAAGTTTATTCGAATGTATGTATGAATGTGTTTCTGAATGTATGTTTACACGACCTTAACAATTTTTTTGACGTATGATATATCATTAGATAGAAAAAGAGGTTTTGCTGTCGATTTTTGAACTGAAAACTCCTTTAGCCGCGTTAAACGATTATAAAAAAGTTTTTATTAATAATTCAAACTGTTGTACAATTTATAACAAGTCCTCAGTTGTATTTTTTTTTATCAACCTTTTTAATATGATATACTATTTCACAGAACACAGATATAGTATTGATGCTGGACAGCAGCTATATAAACGTGGACATGCCACTTGAAAAAAGGTTCAGCTATCAGGCGCCCATAGTGAAAAATTACGCGGACGTTATTGCCAATGAGTGTCCAAAAGCTTTTATTATTGTGTGCGCCACACCCATTGATTGTATGGTACGGGAGGCACTCCGGTATTTCGGTGTGCCTCCGTATCTGCGGCGGCTGTTGGAGGCGTATTTGGTCGATAGGGAGATCGCCTACATAGATGGCGACGGTCGTATGGTCCGGCGAGTCACGCGGCGGGGAGTTCCACAGGGGTCGGCCTTGGGCCCACTCTTGTGGAACATGGGCTACGACTGGGTGCTCCGCGGCGTGCTCCCGTTCGGAGCGCGC
>MU158760.1:482059-493169 GCA_015888305.1 Antheraea pernyi
TAAGCCAAGACCCTCGTTTCCATTGGAGCCGCGAGACATGACCACGACACTCCAACTGGGATTACGAGATCGACGGTAGGAGGCAAGGCAAATGCCCTACCAACACGCCCGACGGCAGTGCAAGTGCACGCCGAACCCGCCAGCGTCCTATCGTCAAGACGATGAGAGAATCAAGTCCGTTAAGCAAGCCCAGTTTGTCAGGTATCAGCCGCCGGTCAAAGGGACCGACGTTGCCCGGGGTGCACCACGAGGAGGTTCCTGACATTGCACCCCACCGTTACTACATTCTAATTTAATGCTGTATAAACAATATTAATATTTAATAAAGTAAATTTTCAAAAAAAAAAAAAAAGTATTAACCGACTTCAATATCAGTCAAAAACCCATAAGGCACTAAAAAGCGGAAAATAAATAGTTTATCAAATTAACCAAATTAAATAAAACATATGAATATGTGTGCTACCTAGAGATGTACTGGAAGTCGGTACCAACCAAAATTTTTGTATTACAGAGACGCGAGAGTGGACTTAAACTTTGTACCTGTAGATGATATGATTTTCGGTTTGGTTGGCACCGACTTCCAATACATCTCTAGGTAGCACACATATTCATATGTTTTATTTAATTTGGTTAATTTGATAAACTATTTATTTTCCGCTTTTTAGTGCCTTATGGGTTTTTGATTGATATTGAAGTCGGTTAATACTTTTTTTTGAAAATTTACTTTATTTTTCCATTTTTAGTGTACATAAATATATTTTACTAGCAGTGCCCGCGAACTCCGTTCCGCCTTAAGTATATTAAAATATGCGCATTTTTGCGGTATGGTATCTATCGGTATGGTATGCGATATGGTTTCAATTGGTTGTACAATAAGTAACGTTTGGTACGAACGCAACCTTTTCAGTAATCCGCGATAGTTTCTACCACCAACTCGGCTACCATCGCTTCACACATTATACACCTTAAGTAATGTAATTACAATGCTTGCGTCATGTTGCAACACAGCAACGAACATAAGCACAATAGGCTCCTAAGAATTGAAGAGTTTTTTTTATAATATTGGTGGCAAACGAACATACGGGTCACCTGATGGTAAGTGATCAAGGCCGCCTATGTACAATTGCGAAACGATAGGAAACACAGATGCGTTGCCGGCCCTTAAGAAAGGAGTAGGCTCGTTTCTTGAAAGTTTTCTTACTTTGTCACGGATCCCATAATCAGAACCTAACCAAACTCTCATCAAACTACCCTTGAAGTACATCCTTTTCAATAAAAAATGAATCATCGAAATCGGTTAGCGTAATATTGAGTTATTCGTCTATTTGTCGTGTACATACTTAATGCAAATTTAAAACTTATACGGTTTTGCACTGGATGCCGTTGTCGGAACTTTACCAAATTGAAATGGGACCACACTGGAATCACCAGCTTTCAAATAAAAAAAGAATAATCAAAATCGGTTCACCCAGTCCAAAGTTAAGAGGTAACAAACATAAAAAAAAAAAATACAGACGAATTGATAACCTCCTCCTTTTTTTGAAGTCGGTTAAAAAGAAACCAGTGCGGTCAGAGCACCCCCGTCTGTAACAACTTTAATGTAAAGAAGAAAGGAAATAAATAAAATAGAGAACTAGAAGTTACAAAAAAAGTGCTAAATAAAATGCATACACACCCACATACTCTTATACAATAGGAAGAGATAGAGAAAGCGGGTAGAGAGAGAGAAAGACGCATAGAAGAAAACATAACGGCTTTTCCTCGCGTGCTGATTTCGATAAATTTGAATCTTCGTTCCGTTGTCTTCGTTCAAGGCTTTCAGGTGTAGAAAATACGTATTTTAGTCGGATTCAATTTCAGCATTATTACGTGTGTCATTTATTTTTTTAATTGTACTCTTGTTACTATTTAACCCCCACAATGGTTTTATAAATGTTAGGTTACCTCTGTTATCATTATTGCTTAGAACCTATGCCCTTTTACCTTGATAATACTTTGAAACATCTATCGGCCAGTAAAGCTTTCTCAAAAATCGGTTCAACGATTGGCAAACAAACAGCGGGCACTGTAAATTACGTGTACAAGAAATATGAGTGTGACAAGTTTGTCAATATGCTATAAAAATCGGTTCCCTTTACATCTATCTGTTTGACAATAAACTGATGAAGGAGTTTACGAACGCAGTAAATGAATTTATAGCCTAATAAATCGCTATTCACTTTGTCATCCATCTACTGTACTAATATTATTTTTATATCTTATTAATATACGTTCTTAACATGCTGACATTAAGTATCAAAGCTATAACTTTTTGAAGTCGTTTAAATTTTTAGGGTCTGATATATATTCCGTAAATGCTGCAAAATTATTTACGTACACACTTTGAAACAGAGTCCTCTGCCACGTCTGTCTGTCTGTTCGCGATAACTTAAAAAACTACGGAAGGGATTTTCATGAGGTTTTCACGAGTAGATAAAGTGATTCATAACGAAGATTTAGGTATACAATTTCTCAAGGTTTTTTTATAATCAGGGCGGGACAACGTCCACCTTGGACTATAAGACGTCCTATACTTGGAACGTTTGTTATCTCAATTTTTTTTAATCAACGTGGATTTATTTTACCTGTAAACATCTGTCTAATTCATTACAAGCGCTGCTAAATGCCTGCACTAAACAATTAGTGTTGATGTTTTTTAAATCTTCCACCACTTGACACAGTTCGCGCTTGCAATCAGACCTTCGTTCAGAACATTCATCTTTTGCTTCGAACAGACGCAATCTGAAATTAAATGGCGGGAAAGACATAATAATTTTGTTGGACTGAATCGGAACCACCATAACTTGAGTATCACATGTGTCAGAGGTCAGTGGTATGTTTTTTTTTTGTAGCACGGCAAAATGACTGCACTATACCTGATGGTAATCACAGTTCAATCCAAAAAATAATGGCAAACACCGAGTGACACACTATCCATCACCGTTCGCTGCAGTCATGCCGGCCTGCGAAAAAAAGTGGAATGCTACTCGGTACCTATGCTGTTTAGGACATAGCCACAACAAGCCCATGGATATTAGTTACAGTAACTCTTTTTTAAGTATTTTAACGTAAAATAAGGAGTCAAGTAAAAATTTTTAATTAAAAATTTAAGAAAAGTATTCATTAATTAATTAAAAATTATATACTAAATTAAGTATATAAAAAAATGCTAAACAGTATTGAAGTTATACAACCGGGAAGGAAGATGCTCGTGGATTCAAATACTGACACCCGCACGAGCACACGCACCCTTATACAATAGAAAGAAACAAAAGAGAGAGAGAGAAAGTCGCATAAAGGAATGCAACGCTTTTTCCTTACGTGACGATTTCTACCAGTCAACTCCTAATAACGTAAACCGCGATAAGGAACTTCGTTCCAAAAACAGTAAACGACTTTAGGTTCGCAAGTTTTATTATGATAACGATACTATTAATCTCGAAGCTTGTCGACTGTAGTTTACTTTGTAACGTAAAAGTGGTCTCTATGATTGTTTGATTATTCCCAATGGACTGTATTTTCTTTGTAATAAAAGTCTTTCACTGGTATTTCAATATTATAATGAGACAAAACTAGAAAAGAGTACAGAGATGTTCACGGGTGTAGACGCAGACACAAGGAGAATTACCACAGAGTAAATCATACTTATTTAGTTTATCATAGACTATTTAAATAGCATAGCTAATAACAAAACTGTTACATTCCATATCTCCAACAATGATTTCAACATAAAAGTGAAACCGATAGGTAAATACTACGGATATTTTTTAAATAACTCTTACTCTAACTTTCTTCAGCTGCATTATATTGAATACTTTAGGTAATCTTCTGTATCTATCTATCCATATAATAATAATGTAAATCTAACATTACTGCACTTTTCAGATTTTCTTTAATAAAAAAAAAATGCAGCCAGACATAAGTAATAAAATACATTTCGATCATTTTTAGAAACGTCCTTTTTTAAAAAAAAATTAAAAACTACAGAACCTTATTCTTATTCTATGTAGAGATAGAAGATGAGTATGATAAAAAATTTTCTACAAAGGGATACGTTCAGAATTCAATGTAATTGTATGTCCAGTGCCTCGAGAATAAAATGCAGGAATACATCCTATATTCTCCATTCAAAAATATATTTTCAATATGGATGTAGATTGTTATTGCACAAATGTTCTGATCGATTATTCATTTAATCTTTTTTAGGCAATCGATCTTATCCCTGAAGTAAAAGTGTGTTGATAATTGGTTATAGTTATTATCATTATAATTACATAATATAAAACAAAGTCCCCTACCGCGTCTGTCTGTCTGTCTGTTCGCGATAAACTCAAATACTACTGAGCGGATTTTCATGCGGTTTTCATCTGTGGATAGGGTGATTCATGAGGAACATGAGAAACGTTTTGGTATATAATTTGTCCCGGATTTTTTTTATAATCAGGGCGGGACAACGTCTGCCGGGCCCGCTAGTTTATTATAAGTCATCGTTAGCATATTATTTTGTAGTGTGTCTTACCCCATAGCCGATTTTACTCCAAAGTAATTTAATTTATCAATACATAGTATAAAATAAAGTCCCCTACCGCGTCTGTCTGTCTGTCTGTCTGTCTGTCTGTTCGCGATAAACTCAAAAACTACTGAACGGATTTTATCAGATATTTGATCAGTGGATAAAGTGATTCATGAGGAACGTTTTGGTATATAATTTGTCATGGATTTATTTTTAATCAGGGCGGGACAACGTCTGCCGTGTCCGCTAGTTAAAGATAAGTTGTTTCACATGTTTCGTAAAGTAACAAGACATATGCTAAAATTAGAGTAGAGAATAAACTTAGTAATTTTCGAACCAACACTGAAGAACAGATATATACCTTATATATGTTACTTTTTATAATATGTAAGGTCAGGGTAAGTGCAAGCGGGTTGAACGGTAGAGTTTCATTAATGTGTTACAGTTGAGGGGCGCGGTTGATAACACACATCGTTACACTAGGTAATAGCGATATAACGAATATTCGCATCGCATTAGCGAATATAACTGTTAAAAATATACAATATGTAGGGACGCACACTTGCATATCTATAGAATACATATTATGGATATGCAGGGGTCAAAGTCCATTCACCGTTTTCCCGTCCCAATACAATATGCTATACCACAGTCCGGTTATAGATATAGACGTAAGTAGACGTGCATACAACAAATACGTGTTTACGTTTAATTAGTGAATGTAAAGAATATGTGTAAAGACTATATATGAAGGAATATAAACTATTAATCGTAAAATATTGACTTTTATTCGCTAGTCCAACCGAACTCACACAAACTTAGGACGATACAATAAATATAGAAAGACACACCTAAACAATATTTTATTTATAACAATTTTAAAACTTAAATTAAATATAAGATAGAGTTAAGCTAGATATGATACAGAAAAAGGAAACGAAGGTATTACTCATCATCAGCCTGTAAGAGACCCATTGCAGGGCCATAAGCCTCTTCCCGAAGGAAGATATAGGCATAATCACCACGCAAGCCTACGACGTAATGGCGATTTCAAACTCTGAGCAACATTTCTCAGGTGCAAGTGTTACCAATGTAAATTAGTAAATGTATGCGAATTCCGAAAAATTCGTTGGTACATGCCGGGTTTCGAACCTGCGGACATCGAAATAATATTCCACCGGTCAAACCACTAGGCCAATACAATTTCTTACGGTATTACTCAGTATTGAATAAATGTTGTACGAAGCACTTTGATTGATTGAAGAATAACCATGATCTAAATCTTTCTAGCTTCTTTATGGGAATTATTTCCTTACAATCTCACTGAACGAGAACCATTGACAGCGTGATTATAAAAATTATGACCAATGCGGTGGCCGTTACACATAAACTCTGTTTTCCAACTATAAAATCCGACGATAAACACACGAGACCGTCACGATTCGCTCGTAAAATCTTGACTCCTTTATTGTGTTCTACTGAATTGCCTCTATAATGGAATTTCATGTGATTTTTTTTAACATCTCGCACATCTTTATCCGTGTGCAATAATTAGATGGTGATAAGATTTGTTTTTTAATGTTTGTTTAATTAACTAGGTTATTAATGATTTCATCTTGAAATGTATATAAAGTTAATTACTTTTTTAATCGTCCTTATTTGTAGGATACAAGTTTTTTCGAGTGATTTTTAACTTATCTGCCTGTGTCTGTTTATTGCATTTATCTTAAAGTGGTAGAGCCACGCTGAAATTACTACTGGTTTCAGTATGGATGGGTCGGCTCGCCCGGGGTAGGACCACCCGACCCATAGAAAACCGACGTGAAGTAACAGTGCTTGCATTGTTGCATTTCGTTCAGTCAGTGAGAGCGCCGGAGGCCCACCTCCTCTCCTCTCTCCTCTCCCTCTCCCTCCCCTAACCCTTCCCCCCAAAGGGTGGCAACGCACTTGCGCACTTCCCTCTCCTCCCCCTTCCCTTACTCCTCATCTCCCCAAGACAGGTTAGCGACGTACTTGCGACTCCCCGGGTGTTGCAAGTGTCTATGAATGGGGTTGATCACTTAACATCAGGTGACCCACCTGTCCGTTTGCCTCCTATGAGATAAAAAAAAAAAAATTGAAGCCATTAATTTTTCCTCTCCCACTCCCCCCATTTCTCCCAAACACAGGCCGGCAACGCACTTTCGGCTTCCCTGGTGTTGTTAGTGTCTATGGACGGTGGTGTACACTTAACAGGTGACCCACCCGTTCGTTTGCCTATTATGATATAAAAAGAAATTATAGACGGGACGATTTCCGATTAAGATAAGTTAATTTTTTTAAGTTGTAGTATTTGACTATAGTCTCATATAAATATTTAATGACGATGTGATCCAAGATGGTAAGCATGCTAAGCCTAGAGAGTGATTGGCTTTTGAGTGCAGCTGTTGGAACATACCCATTGGTGCTTGACAATAGATCTTAAACTTAAAGGTGGATCTAGCGAGGTGGGCCAAGTAGGATTGCCCCGTTGTCACGCGCACGAGGACGTTCCTAGTGATCTCCGCGTTTATAACCGCTCGTCCTGCGCGACAATGCGCCGCAGTAGTGACGCTCCTTCCCGGCCGGCGACGGTGACGGGGAAGAAGAAAAAAGGCCCTACTCAGGGCAAACCAGATCTCGCGTCTTCAAGACGAACAACAACCAGCTTGCCCAAGGAATCTGAAATCCCACGCACACCGACGACCTCCGCTTCGAACACGGACCTCCGCTCTACAGAGCCTACACCCCGCTCTCAGCCCGAGGAGACGCCACAGAGGCCGCCGGGCGGCAAGTCGACTCCGACGGAGGCGTACGAAAGCGACTTCATCGCTATCGCCCAGTTGATTTCAACTGGGACCCTGTCGGAGAAGATGAGCCGCTGGGTGGCGCTGTATTTGCGCATCCAAAAGGCAGCGATCGAGGGAATGCCACCCTCAACCCCGGACACGCAAGCTTTATTAGCTGCCGTAACCGGGAGTATGAATTTACCTGAGATTCCTGCAACACAGCTCGATCCACAGAATCGGACACCGCGCCGAAAACACGATGAAATCCAGCAAAGCACGAGCTACATCGTGCACCGATCTCCACCAACATCACCAGATGCTCAGACACGCGAAAGCAAGAGGTTTAAGCCCCTTCAAACGCCTACACAAGATACGGAACACCCAGAAATAGTTCGCGTTATACCCGCCGAGAGCCGCGTGGCGCCACAAGCGCCCACAGTCGTGCAACCGGCGGTGTGTACGGAACCAAGAGTACCTGAAGTACCCGCTAAGAGCCGCGGGGCGCCACAAGCGCCTACAGCCGAGCTCCAAACAAGAAAGCCAGCTATACCTTTAGAGAGCCGCGAGGCGCCATCGGCGCCTACAAGAGTTCTAGATGTACCCGTCGGAAGCCGGAGGGCGCCACTGCCTACGCAACCGACACTGCCCGCGGAACCCAAGAGGTTGACCGCTAAACCCACCGAGAGCCTCGGGCGCCACATGCGCCTGCACCAGCGCAATCGCAGTCGTCTTACGCAGCGATAGTGGCGCTACCAACAACAACATCGAACTCCGAACTATCGACGAGCAATAATCCGTCGCAAAAACCGCAACCAGAGGGAAGCGCCGCGACATCGAGCGCTATAATTCGGCAACGCTGTCCGCCGATCGTCGTAGAAAGCCTGCCCGACTGGCCAGAGCATTTCCGGCGGCTGGCGGACGTGCTGGGACGTCCGCCCAATGCACGCTCGTATGGCAGCGGCGTACGCTTCCTACCTGCGAATCTAAATGAATACCAAATTGTATATGAATACCTCAAGCAACAAAACGGGGTGAGTTGGTTCGCCTACACGCCCCAAACAGAGAGAAGCATCAAAGTCGCGATACGCGGACTACCAGAACACACGAACCCAGAAGAGATCTCACAGGCCCTCCGAGAGAAGGGCTATAGTCCAGAATACACCCGAATAATCAAGGGGAGACACGGAAGAACCGGGTGCATCTTCCACACCTCCTTTCGAAGAACTCCAGGCCTCATTCCGGCCATTTACAACATAAATGAGCTCCTACTAATGCAGATATCCATTGAAGCCTGGCGTGGGAGGCGAGGACCGGCGCAGTGTCACTGGTGTCAGTTATTCAGACACTCCTCCCACCACTGCCACCGCCCGATAGCCTGCGTGAGGTGCGGGGGGCCGCACTACGCAGGCCAGTGTGATCGCCCAAGAGAGGAGCCGGCGAACTGCGCAAACTGCGAGGGGCCGCATCCATCAAACAGTGCCCGCGTATGCCCTGCTTTTCGCCGTGAAATGCGCAACCGCAGAGCGGGAACCGCAGCCCGGTCTGGTGACGCATTCATGAAGATGCTCGCTACTGCAGAGAATATAGAGACTGTCCTGCGCGACGATGCGTCGTAATACCGAGTTCCCTTCCCGGCCGGCAACGGTGACGGGGAAGAAGAAAAAAGTCCCTACTCAGGGCAAACCCGATTCCGCGTCTTCAAGACGAACAACAACTAGCTTGCCTAATGAATCTGAAATCCCACGCACACTGACGACCCCCGCTTCGAACACGGACCTCCGCTCTACAGAGCCTACACCCCGCTCTCAGCCCGAGGAGACGCCACAGAGGCCGCCGGGCGGCAAGTTGACTCCGACAGAGGCGTACGAAAGCGACTTCGTCGCTATCGCCCAGTTGATTTCAACTGGGACCCTGTCGGAGAAGATGAACCGCTGGGTGGCGCTGTATTTGCGCATCCAAAAGGCAGCGATCGAGGGAATGCCACCCTCAACCCCGGACACGCAAGCTTTATTAGCTGCCGTAACTGGGAGCTTGAATCTACCTGAGATTCCTGCAACACAGCTTGACCCGCAGAATCGGGCACCGCGCCGAAAGCACGATGAAATCCAACAAAGCACGAGCCACATCGTGCACCGATCTCCACCAACATCACCAGATGCTCAGACACGCGAAAGCAAGAGGTTTAAGCCCCTTCAAACGCCTACACAAGATACGGAACACCCAGAAATAGTTCTTTTGGGAATCAAATTTATCTGTGCAAAGAGATTTGCAAAAAACCGTTGGAATTGCTTCATTTTATTTTCGACACCCTACCTACAGGTTCAGAATATATTTTCTTTTCCCAAGTACAACCCCTATCATCATACACATTACGCTGCTATATATTATCTAGAGTATCTAATATAAACCAATATAGTGCAGTCGAAGAAAAGGGGATGTAGCATGCGCACCGCCGAAGTGGCTTTCTGCTACTCTGGGGGACCCCCAAGGGTCTTCGAGAACCTTTAGAGTTTTCGTTCAGATCCAGCTAACAACAGTAAAGATACAATGCACGTACCTCGTGATCTCAACTCTGTTGCAGCTGGCCGCTGAGCTTCCACGAATGTTGGATAATGATTCTTGTTTTGATGTTTGTTTTGATGATGATATTTGTTTCAGCTGCTCATTATAATATGATCGCCTCGATCGTTCGATGGAAAACAGAAGAATGAATGACACTTTGTTCTTTTTCGTTGACGTTCCCGTGCATGACTACCAAAAAGTTGGAGTCTCGATACTATTAATTAACTGAGACCTGAACGTCAACAATCGATTTATATAAAAAGGTTCTATTCATAATGATGACGATACAAGGGATGACTAAAATGAATGAAGAAAATTACTAAAAAATATCTGTAGTACTATAGACTTTACCTTTAAAGATTTTAACTGCCGGAACACACGAACAGGTGCTTCTCTACAGATCTTCAATCTAGAAAGATGGACTTAGGAAAAGCTGTACCACCATGTCACCACCACATCACCATCGCGATGATTTTCCTTCACCGAAAACTCCAATTTACTTTCAAGGATTCGGACCTACAATGTCAACGCAGTGTCCAAAAACGATATCAAGCCATTAACGCTTCAAATGAACGTAGTTATTCTTATTTTTTAAAAACAAAAAAACAATACTTAATCAAAATTGCTACCTTCAATATCTAATGCAATTTTCTTCAATGTCCCGACTTCTTTTCCATCCTGTATATTTGCAAGGACAACCTCAAACAAATCTCCCTCTCACCTTTAAATGTCATAGCACTCGACATTTTAATTTAATGGCGAACCGGGGTTCGGGTTCCTACCCGGATAAAGGGCTAACGATAAATTTGAATCGGTTTGGTTGATATAAACGGATGTTGCGACTCGAGTAGATGAAATGTCCTCGGGGGCCGATTCGGACGATAGGGTTTCATGGGCACTGGATGGGCGAAACTTATGACATAACTAGACAAACTGACACGTAAATACGATGTGACGATTGTATATGTTCTGGGTGAATGATTATAATGCAGTATTTGTCAGTATACAAATTGTAATATTGAAATAGAGTATCTTATTATAATGGTAATAATCTACTGGTTTCAGCATGAATGGGTCGGCTCGCCCGGGGTAGTACCCTCTCACAGAACATCGACGTGAAGTAACAGTGTTTGCGTTGTTGCGTTTCGTTCGGTGAGAGCGCCGGAGGCCCACTTCCCTTCCCTCTTTC
>MU158760.1:497381-530905 GCA_015888305.1 Antheraea pernyi
GAGCTGGAGCTTTGCGCGGGTGCGCGGCCTCGATCCGTCGGATTCAGCGGCGAATCCGGCGAATCTAAAGACGACTCCGAGTCGGACTCGAGAGCCGCAAACGCGTTCGAAGTCGCCACGCGGGGCGTACATTGCGAGTCCTCGGAGGACTCGGAAACAAACCTTTCGTAGACCGAGCTAAGCGACGTTTCGTCGCATCCGTTCGCTATAAGAGCGGCGCAGAACCTATCTAAATAGTCTTTGCGATCCATACCGGTGGATTGAGGGGGACGCGGAACAACCTCCCCGCCTGAGGGGCAGGGGGGCACGCCTTAACGGTTTTTACGGGACTATCCCGAGTCCGGACCAAAAGAGCTGTGGGCGAAGTGCAATGCCTCACAGATGAACCTACGAAGCCTAGGGGGGAAGCCCTAACACTTCTTTCTTGAACGCCTTACGGAGACTCGACGCGTACTGATAAGTACGATTTCAGGCACTGAAAAGTGCGGTTTACAGGCGCACCGAAAAGTGCACTCTTTGTCACTCCGAAAAGTAACAAAGCCCGGCCTTGCGGCCGCCTATACGATTGACGTGGATTGACACTCGAACGAACGATTGACACCTTGTTCTAGAACACAGAAAATAACAGTTAGAAAAAAGCAAAAGAAGCAAAATAAATTATAAAAACTTACTCCGCTTGCTCTGCTTCGCTTCGGACCTGTGAACAGCACACGAAAACACAGAAAAAAACAACAAAGGAAATAGCAGGTAGGTGCGTAAGCGAAAATAAAAAATCTCACTCAAACACGTGGGTCGGTGTAAGTTACGAAAAAAACACGGAGCGCACGTGCGTACGCTACCGCGTCCAGATCGGAACTCCTCTTTTTTCTCAAAATATATTGCGTCCAGATACCGCGTTTTACGCGCGTTTCTACCCTCGGAAACGTCGCATACGTCGTACGGATAGACGACTGACGATATCGACTCGCCACTGACTCGCGCGTAGTACTCGACGCAGCATTGGGGCCTGAGTCGAGAGTCTCGCTCGTAGCACGCGTTTTACGCGCGAGTTAGGAAACGCGCCGCACCATCTGGACGGGATATATGTAGGTCTAGTATTTCGAGTACGCGCGAGTCGACTCGCGCGTAAAATGCCTCATCTGGACAGGCTCTAACGATGAGCGAGTTGCGTGCGTTTTGCAGTTTTAGGATAACACTCTTGAACTGGCACCAGTGTAGGTACATTAGGTAAATATTTCATGATTATTTTCTACACGGTGGGGGAGCAAGATTCTCGCATAATTCAACTTGAAGTTTTACATTTTTTAATATTCAGTATATTCCTATTTCAATATCTTTAAATATATCACATGAGAATTACTAATGTGACATTTTCAGTTTTTCGATATATTGCTACAAACCTTGGCTAGAAAATTTAGTTCATGAATACCAGACACCATAGAATTATGAAACCGCTTACAATCGCAGCTTTGTTAGTCTATGTCAGACACTATAAATAAAATAACGTCAGATATAAAAAGATAGTCAAAAGAATTACAAGGTTAGGGGTATTTCGAAGAAACGCGGGGCCTTTCGATTGATGACATAACAACGGTATTGTAATAGTTTGTAAAGCAGTTAAGTTGCTTCGACAATTTACAAAGAATATAAAAATTATGTTTATTAGTTATAGTTCTTTAAGAATCACCTAAAGTAATATTACAGAATTACAGACCTCGTCTAGTAATGTTTTAAAGTTTACATCGGGTAAGGTTATGTTCTATTTTAAATAGTATAAATCTAATAATGATTTCATTACATAGTATAAAACAAAGTCCCCTACCGCGTCTGTTTGTCTCTCTGTTCGCGATAAACTCAAAAACTACCGAACGGATTTTCATGCAGTTTTCACCTGTGGATAGGGTGATTCATGAGGAACATAATTTGCATATAGATTTTTGCATAATCATAGGCCCGCTAGGTCTGTATAATTTTACAGATCCCGAGTCCATTAAACCATTTATGGAAGTATTTTCAAAACCCTCACATTTTTTTCAGTGATGTTATAAGACGACTAGTTTTTTCCCGGGACTTTTCACGTGAAATAGTTACTTTGTGCAAACATTAACACGCAGCAGAAGCTCTCGAGAAAAAAAACCTTCTTCATTGGTGCTGCACTCCTATTGATGTGATGATGATATATAGCCTATAGCCCTCCTCGCTAAATAAGCTATCTAACACCGAAATAAATTTTCAAATCGAACCAGTAGTACTTGAGATTAGCGCGTTCAACCAAACAAACAAACCGGCTTTATAATATTAAGTATAGATTTATGGTACTCACTTTTTAATACATGGGCACTGTTTAAGTAATAATGCGACGTATTGTCCTACAGGGGTGTTGGCGCCAAGCACCGATACTTGGACGCCGGGCCGAGGCGCCAGCATCTGATACACCACCTTTTTCGGTGGAGGCAATGCCTTTGGTACTGGCATTTTCTCCTCCTTACAAACCGTCTCTTTGCATTCAAGACGACGAAAGGGAGCTAAACAGAAAATTAAAGTAGAATTGAAATCTAATGTATCAGCGTGTATTAGTTTCGTTTAGGAATTTTACATATTGCGTGTCGCTTGGTATGGTAGACAGTTTCCTTGTCAAGATTGAAAAATATAGCTTTCTTTAGTGGATACTAGGCGTCACACAAAGAGTGTTAATTTTGTAATTAAAATGTCTTTATTGCAAACTGCTTTTATTTGTTTAAGACATTTCGCATATACATAATCAGCTTCATCGGTAGCTGTTACTTCTAAATTACAGAGCAAAAGTCGTTCTTCAGGCTTATTTCTAGATTATTCTTTCATATTCTGTGATCGAATTACACAAAGTTTTTCCAAAAAACATTTACGAGAAAGTAAATTTCGTTAAGGATTTTTCAACATCCCATTTATTGTGTTTCAAAAATCATTCTATCATATGATGGAAAAAGTGAATAACATAGTAACGGTTATAGCAAGACACCGTTCGTTGACCTTGGAAGCTAATGAAAATTGGGAAACAACCAAATATTTAGCAGAAAATAAGTAACCGACAACACTTCAAATAACAATTAAGGTTTGTGAATTCTAATACTAATAACAACGTTTTTCTTTTATCAGTCTTTACTACTTTTTTTTTGGCAATCAATCTTTTAGATTTTTGCAGCCATTGTCGAGTAGGTTATTTGTTTTATGAAAATTTCAATGTTCTAACAAAATGCGTGCTCTCTTGTTAGGACTTTCGATAGAGTTTTTTTGGCATCTCAGAATCCATGCTCCGTGGTATTATTTGCCATCCACTCACTTGTGCACAATATCCAAACTATATAAAACACCACCAATATATAGGCGTCCCATGCACCCTTGCTAGTTGTCAAAATTAAATCAGCTGAGTGCCTTAAGCGCTCGCCTTAGTAGACCGATGAAGGTTTTATAACAAAGTCCCAAAACACATTACCGATTTGCCGGATAGTGAGTTCAAGAACCATGTCAAGCGGGTCTTAATATCTAGAAGCTATTACAGGGTGGATCAATATGTGAATGATTGTGACGTCTGGAAATGATGCCCCTCTCTGTGCATCCACTAATAATGTATGTAAATAACTTATGTTATTGTAAAAATATATAACATGAAAAGATAAACCCGATCGAGTTTCTTGCCTTCTTCTCGATGACTGGGTTGTTTTCCGAACCGGTGGTAGCTTTCACGTTCATAAGCGCCTTCTCAAGGCCTAATTTGAATAAAGGATATTTTGATTTTGAATATGTAAAGATCTTACTAGGCCAATAGTCAGTTCGAAAATAAAATCACCAATATTGAAAAATATAGAATTAGATAATACAGGACTGATTGAAGAATAAAATATGAAATCCACTACATGAAAGACTGTGATCCCGCCAAAAAAACCTTGTTTTTACTTATATAGTAATATATTTGTTAGAGTTGTATGTCAAACGATGGCGTAATAATTTTGTAAAGACCGTACTAACTTCCAAAATTAGTTCCTCCTGCAATAACCTTCAGTTTTATCCTGTGAAGTATTCCTTCTTTCTTTTTCTTTGTTTCGCATGTATTTGGGCATATCGGATCGACGTCCGATGGTATATCTACGGTAGCTCGTCTGCAATCGTCCTTTTTCGCATACGGCCGAAATAAAATACATTCGTTTGGCAAAATAACTTTCGATGAAGTAACAAAATTAGGTAATAAGCTTCTAGTTCTAGTAAACATATTTGTTAAATTGACTGAAATATTTTTAGATATTTATTTTTTGGAAAAGTGGGTGTTTTTTTATATCTGTCGTGAAATTATGACAATTTAGTCTTTTGTTTCTTGAATCTTCTTCTTCTATTTTATTTTTGACAACCAGTCTTCTAGTAGACTATTACTGCCATTGTCAAGTGAGTATCGATATTACAAGTTTATTGATATAATTTCAATGAACTAACAAGATGGTGGGCATCTTGTTAGAACTTTCCATGGAGTTTTTGTGGCAAGTCAGAATCCATACTCCTTGGTATTATTTCCGATCCACTTTACTTGTGCACAATAACCAAACTATATTAAATAAAATAACATAAATATAATAACAAATAACATAAGATTATGGATAAAATATAAAGACATATGGCATTCCAAGATCCCGCCAAAAAAAAAACGTTTTTTGAATCAACAATCAAATCCAGAAACGAGCTTGTCTGTTATAACTTTTTCATGGCGGTAAAAGAAGGTTTAATGCACAGATTACGAGATTTCATTAAAAATTTCATTAAAAAGGAACGGACTAATAACCGTTAAAAGAAAAATATCTGAATTTCATCATTATATTTACTTAATTATAAGGTTTAGTTATCTTTCAGATTTAATGGCTTTTAACGCCTAATATCTGTTTTAAGAGATGTTGGAAATGGCTATATATAATATCTGACATTACTACCCTGCATTATTAAATATGTCTCTATTAAACAATATTTACGCTATGTCCTATTGTATATTATATCTGCAAGCCTTTTAGAAACCTCTCCTTTAAAACGGATGAAAGTTTACTTTGAAATGGTAACAATATTTTAAAAAGTAATAAAACTTGTATGTGATATATGTTCTTTTGTAGCTTCGTTAACGGATATTTTGTCGCAATACTGAATACAAAAAATTTAAATATATTCTTAGTTATAAACCAAAAATATGACCGAGAGGAAAAGCGAATATCAATGTTCTGCCTTGATATAGACATATTTATAGCTCACTCTCCGTACCTATTTCCCTATTTCCCGAATGGCACTTAAATTGGCACCGGCACGAAATACAGACATATTTATATATATTCTTAGTGATAAACAATAGATACGGCTGAGAAGGAAAGCGAATATCAATGTTCTGCCTTGGCATAAATGTATTTATAGCCCACGCTCCGCATCTTTTTCCCTATTTCCCGAATGGCATTTATATTGAT
The DNA here is from genome assembly GCA_015888305.1 of Antheraea pernyi. NCBI lineage: Eukaryota > Metazoa > Arthropoda > Insecta > Lepidoptera > Saturniidae > Antheraea > Antheraea pernyi. The sequence continues at coordinate 502,850 of MU158760.1, forward strand.
AACAACACTAAATACAGAAAAATTTAAATATATTTTTAGTGATAAACAACAGATACGGTCGAGAGGGAAAGCGAGTGTCAATGTTCTGCCTTGACATAGACGTATTTATAGCTCACTCTCCGCCGCTATTGCCCTATTTCCTGAATGGCATTTAAATTGGTACCGGCGCTTCAATCATCGTACACCTTTCTGTTGCACTTGGTTGAGGGGATATTTTCTCTTTTGTCTCTGTTTAAATGAGCTTGTTAATAGAACTGTTGAAATACTTATATTGTAAGCTAGTTAATATTATTACTATTATCTTAAAAATATATATTATTTGAAGAGAAAAAAACATAAGCACTACATTGCTTGAATGACAAATTCACAGCAAGAAAATATATAATAGCGCAGTGCTTATATAAATAGTAATCTCGTAATAAAAACTTCAATTACTTTATATTAAACTAGCCGACCCGTGCCCACTTCGTTGGGCGATAATACGTAAGCGTGGAATGGTTATTTTGCGCTAAAACGCAGCGGAAGCTCTGAAAAGGAAAAAATACCCCGATTTTGCAACATTCTTCATTGCTGCTCCGCTCCTATATGTCTTAGCGTAATAATAGTAGCTTATAACCTTCCTTGATAAATGAGCTATATAACACTGAAAGAATTTTCCAAATCGGACCAGTAGTTCCTGAGATTACCCCTTACAACGTCAATAACTCACAAATTCACAAACTCTACCTCTTTATAATATTAGTATAGATAGTATAGATTTAGCTATCGTGATAATTCTCTTTATAGATAAGGCCCAGATATCTAAGAAGTAAAATAAAATTAATAAAAATCTATCCAGTACTTTTCAATGATACGCACACAACGACATACCTCTATCGTTTTAAAAAGTTTGTAATATTTTTTAGAAGTTACTAACAATTACATTTTAGAAGAAGACCTTCCTTATTATGTATCGTTTGTTTACTAAACACGTCCTAATCATTAATATGATTATTACCTATTAAAGCTTATATTATAAATTTGTTAGTCCCGTAGCATTATTTTCATACAAAACAATCATCACAATGTCGTGGTCTTTCAGTCTTAATTTACCATTATACAGAGTTAAACAAGCTTCCACAAAAATATACATGCGTTCTAGGAGTTGAATCATTCAAATTTTCGATCACACTCTTTCGAATCCCAAGGAGGAGGGATATAACACTCATTCAATTATATATGAAAAAAGGTATGTAAAATAATTAGCCTGAGGTACATTAATATAAAATAAGAAATATTTACGGAAATTAATATAATTTTATCTTTTCTTTATTTGAAAATTATCTCTTTGTGTGAGCTATATCAGATTCATTTACCTAGTAAACTAGCGGCTCCGGGGGACGTTGTCCCGCCCCGATAATAAAAGAGAAACCTTGATAAACTATATATCTAAGCTATCCTTGTGAATCACTGTATCTACTGGTGAAAATCGCATGGAAATCCGTTCACTAACTTGTGAGTTTATCGCGGACAGACAAACAGAAAGACGTGGCAGAGGACTTTGTGTTATAATATGTAGTGATGTGAACATATGATTGTTTACACATGGATAGTTTTTGTCAATTATTACTATTTTTTTTAATTGTAGCACGGCAAAATGACTGTACTGTGCCTGATGATAAGCACAGTACAATCCAAAAACAATGGCGACCACCGAGTGACACACTATCCATCGGCGGTCGCCGCTATCATGCCGGCCTGCAAACAGCTGGATATGCACAGGCTGATCCCGAAACGCGACCCGCAGAAGCGAATCACTATGACGGGCTTTTTCGCCGTATACATGGTTGCGACCCAGTCAGGCTGTAAAACCCTACCACCCCGCTTTCGCCATTGCCTCGTTCGTAATTCAAAACTTACTAATCTTAATTTGTATTCTGTGAGGCGACCGAGCATATGTAGCACGTAATAAGTAAGATTTATCCTTACGCACTTATCCAAACTAATTACATATTGAATTTTTATTATTTGTACTGTTGTTACAATATACCTTCACCTAATTTTTTTATATATAATCGGTTTATCGATAACACAGCATGCTATTTTATTTTATCCTTGACTTAAATTAACGTACCGTTTCGGTAAAAAACCGTGACCCGTTTGAAAACGTGTTTTAATTAGTAAACATTTTCTGCTGACCCCTTTAAAAACGGAGTTCTCAAAACACTAGTTACGAGGAGACCAATTAAAGAGTTTAGTCGAGTAGTCGACCCGTCCTCGAGTTCCTCTGCCGAGCATTCATTTAAGGCGTTAATAACAGTTTCCAGTTTTTATACGCGGTTAGTAAAATTCTTAACTTCGTGGAAAGCTCTGGCATATCTATATATATAACAGTTTTTATTGAATTATGCTTTGAAAAATACTTTTAGTTCAGAACTCTCCTGTTAACAAAGATTTATTGAAGTGAAACTTCTTTAGAATCGTTGTGATTTCAAACCGGATGCAACGGAAAAACGACAGGTAAGAGACACAAATACAAAAATTAGTGAGCCAGAGCAAATGTCGGTGTGTCAAACCGGATGCAACGGAACGACAGGTAAGAGATAAATACAAAAATTAGTGAGCCAGAGCGAGAGAGTAAATGTCGGTGTGTATGTATATTGCACACTGTTTAATATTTGCTTGTATTTGAGCATTTTACGTGTGTTAGTAAATGTGAAAAGTATGTGAACCGATACACTGCGTATTACAGCTTTTTAATAAGAAGTCAGCGTGGTGTGTTATTATTTAACAGTGTTTATGAGTATTTTTATATCTTGTTGTGCTAAATAATAAATTCATTTTTAAACAAATAAACTTTGTAATTATCCTACCCTTGTTATATATATTCATCTCATTCTTTTGTTGATTTACTGAAGTTTCACGTCTATCGTGTGTGAATCGCACACACACATTTTTTTATTTTTTTAAATTTTAAACAAACTCTGGTAGATTATATAATTTATGTATAACAAAAAAAATTATATATGTAAATTGGTTTGCTGTAGGTAACTAATAACTAACTTAGCTTAGACAGAACCGGAAGCTGCATCCAATGCAACAGACCAAGCCGAGGTTCGGCCACTCTGGTACCCTTGAGCTTGTTGCCAAGCGGCGAAGTGTCTTAAGTACTCGCCTTAGCCCGGCGAAGCTGTGAAGACCCGTCAGGCCAATAGCGTAGTCAGTTCGCAAAAAGAAAATTTGTAGGTGACTACTCTAAAGTGATTAGTGGGATTTAGTCTAAGTTCTTCAAACTTCTAAAAGGCGATACTAGCTTATTTCTGTATACCCAGTATACACGTAAGACTATACGGACGGAGTTAAAGTTTCAGAGACTATAAGATGGTAACTGAGAATATAGTTGTATAATATAGTTTTAAGTGTGAATATGCTTGAAAAATTTTCGTCATGAAATTGTCTAACACATTTGTCAGAACGGCAAAAAAAAGTGACTATTGTGAAAAGAGATTATTCTATTTTTGTTGTTTGTTTTCCGAGAAATACCTACGCTTAGTAACATTACCTTGAGGCTATTCAATACCAAATTACATACCTATTCTGCGAAATTTCAGCTGATAGGTTAAGCTTATATTTCTCAGTAATTTACGGTCGACTGGTTTGACCGGTGGAGTGTCAATCAGATGTACCCACGAACTTTTTGGAATTCGTGTACATTTACTAATTGAAATTGGTAACGCTAACCGCTGATGGTGGATAATACTCATGATGTATATCATGAGGAATGTCTTGATAGTCTTAACAAATGTTCTTGTAATATCACCTTATGTGGGAAAATATAAAACTGCGGATTTGTCAGAGTTTCAAATTGACAAAACGTCCTGGATTGACGTAGTAATTATATACCTTACTTCGGGAAGAAGCGTTAAGCCTAGTAGTGGAACTGTTTAGGGTTATAAGTTAAATTATCATATATACTAACTATTACCTGCACCTTCGTCTGCGTAGAATGTAGGAAAAATGTTTCTACAATGTGTAAGTGTACGTCCAGAGTGGACGCTATAATCGAGCGTCGAGCGTAGCGTCGCGTGCGAGTAGGTCCGTTCCCTCGGCGGGGAGCCCTTGAGTACGCTGCTCGCGCGATACAGTGACACAAAATCTTACATCATTGCGACACCATTACTCATATCACCTCCACACACGTGCACGCATACACGCTTACACATGCAGGTGGAAGGGTTTTATCTTTTTTCCTTATCAAACTGAAATAGTTTAGAATATTATCCGATACGAAATATATATAAGAGTTGTTGAGTTATGTATGCTTGGTATACATATATGTTTCAACAACTCATATATGTATGAATAGTTAGCTTAGCTTAGGTTAGCTTACATAGGTCGCGAATAGCATGTATCAGGCAACAGCCAAAGCCGAGGTATGCCGCGCACCCTTGAGCTAGTTGTCAAAATAAAATCGGCTGAGTGCCTTAAGCGCTCGCCTTAGTAGTCCGGTGAAGCTGTTAAGACCTTGCTTGGTCAATAGCGTAGTCAGTTCGAAAAAAAAAAAAATTGCGTCGCGTGCGGCGCGTTCAGCGCCCTAAAACGACGCTCGCGTGTCACTCAGTACACTCACGTATATGCATAATATGTTTGAAACGAACGCCGGACGCGACGCCACGCTCGACGCTCAGTTGTAGCGTCCACTCTGGTCATACACTAAGTGTGCGGTGGGTATCCGCGGTACTGATCACTGCTTGTTTAGTCTATTTTATTTGCGGCGACATTTATTTCTTTCTATAATAATAGTTAGTCTCTTAAACCTCAACTAACTGCCAGTGACTGCCAAATCGGGCCAACCGTTTCATAGATTAACCGCAAAAAACATACGGACGACAATTATAAAAGTTAGTTTTTTGTTATTATTGCCGTATTTACCTTCATATCCATTTAGTATAAAGTTATTGATATTACAAACAACAACTAACTACAATTTATTTGTATATATTTATTTATTTGTGTTCATGGACTAAATTTGGAGGTTGCTATGAGAAATATTATTTTATGAATGTAATTAAAAACCCATTCATCTAATGTTTCTTAATCAGAATGTTACTTATCATGACCGCCATAAAGCGGTCATTTTGATAACTAGTTGCAATACAATTCTAGTGAGTTGGTGACTCACGTGTCAACATACAATATCGCGTGCGAGTCGCGCCCAGTCAGCGGCTGGTCGTCTACACGGGAATGGTTTAAACTTGCGTTTAATAATCCTTTAACGGTTCAAAATCTTTATTTTCGTCTATAACTTGCATTGTTCTTGTTGTTTTATGTACGCCGTGCAATTCAAAAGGGATTGTTACCACCCTGATTTCGATAATTTGTCCCCAGTCGACGCCGTTTTGCGGAAAAGAGAGTGGCGATTAATCCATACAAGCGTGTTCTTATGTTTTATCCATGGATGATGGGACTAGACGAAATATTTTCACACTATGCATTCTGTATCTATCACTGTCAAGTTCCTATGTTTTATTTTATCCCATACAATCAATATTATAATACTTTGCAAATAGTATAATAGTTGTAGTAAAATAACTATTGATATACAAAAACCAAGAAGCACACTTAACGACTCACAGCCGGCACACAAAAAATAGTGACAAGGTATGTAATTTTGGATTATGCACTCATTTGAAATAGTATTGCGTCGCTTTAGTCTTTGTAAAAATAACTTTAAAACATTCAGGTAAGGTCGAATTTGTAAAATCATAACTTTATCGCATAACTATAACAACGAGTATATTGGGGAGTTTATGCGGGACGATTTTAAGAGCTACTTTTATTTCAGATTGTGTATCTTGGGTAACTAAATAACCTAACAATTCTAAAATTGCCCAATTTATAATCGTTATCAACACACATTCTGCAAACAAATCTGATGAATCCGTAGTAATATTATAATGTGAGTTTCGTTTGTTACGTTTTAACAATTTAACTAGGTGTTGTATGGATCGTCGTGAAATTTTGCATATCTCTTGTCTGGGATACAAGCTAGGATAAACCAGATCGAGTTTTTTCAAGTTCAATGACCGCGTTATTTTCCGAACCGATGATAATCAAAATTTAATAAAGCACTTTTTGATTCTGATATAATATCTTAGGCCTCATCGACATTTCATATCAGAGCAAAACCTATTCGGTGTTATTACAAAAAAGTTAAATACGTATTGAATACTTGCTTAAAAAGGTTTCGAATTAAATGCACCGCATTCGCTGAATGTTCGCCATCTTGCTTTTTTGTCTCACTTTAGTTACGTTAGGTTAGACTTGCGAAAAAGGATAACGCGAACTAGCCTCGGGCGAGCGCGGTGCATTTAATTCGAAACCTTTTTAAAGCAAGTATTCTATACGTATTTAACTTTTCTGTAACAACACCAATTAAGTATAAAAACGAATAAAAGCGACTTAAAAAAGGGAGTTTTTGGCGGGAAGTTTGTCCGTCATGTAGTGGATTTTATTCATAACTAGCTTCTGCCAGCGTCTTCGTTCGCGTGGAATAGTTACTTTGGGCTAACGCTAACTTTAACTCGCGACTTCGTTTACGTAGAAGGTGAAAATATTTTTAAATAATATGTACGTTAACACCGATTTTGAAACATTCTTCATAGTTTCTCCACTCCTATTGGTCGTAGCGTAAATATATAACCTATAGCCTTCCTCGATAAATGAGCTATGAAACACTGAAAGAATTTTTATTTTATTTAAATCTGAGCAGTAGTTCCTGAGTTTAGCACGTTCAAGCAAACAAACTCTTTAGCGTGATAATCTTTATATATAAATTTCTTTTGTGCGCGTGTATGTCACTGAACTCCTCCTAAACGGCCTAGTGGATCCGAGAATGGTTTAGATTCACAATTGGATCCGGTAGGTGGCGTTGCGGTTGACTTTTAGGATTTTTTTATTATCAAAGCAGGGCAACGTCCGCCAGGTCCGCTAGTATTAGTATACATATGTTCTATGACTCTATATTTTGTATCTTTGGTGGCATTTTACGTAACATAGTTCAGTTATTGTGTATTAGTGAAGGGGATGAAGAATAATAAATACCTCGGAGGACAAAATATGAGATGCCACAAAAATTCCCTGGAAAGTTGTAACAAGGGGGCCACCATCTTGTTAGAACATTGAAATTATCGCAAGAGACCTATACACTTGTACCTACTCGATAATGCCAGTAATAATTTGGGAGATTGTTTAGCAAAATTAAAAAAAAAGACTTAAAAATTACTCGAGACCACACGTTCGTATGTTCGTAGCACAGGTTGATCGACCAGAGTTAGAACCCCACAATGACACCAGTTTAGTCAAGAACAATATCGTGACTGACATTCGCGATGTACTGAATCATATAATGTTAAATGAAACAGTACTGGCTAACCTCTTTGTTGCCGTTTAGTTAATTGGTGTTTAGCCCCTGAGAGCCGGTGAGTAATGTTTTCCGGGCAAGATTGATGAGTCTGCCTAAAACACTCGACCTTGACATGACAATTAATAATGTAGCATAGGTAGTTAGTGAAATATGTATTAAATGTATCATATATTAACTTAAATATACATAACCCAAGTATAATTTTATATTATTAGCTGACCTACGCAACTTCGTCTGCGCCAAATCAGTTAAAGAGAGATGTGGACTGTATTTTTAGCGATCTGCGAGGGCAAGGGTATTACGAGTACATGCTCAATCGCGGGACTCAAAGGTTTACAATCGATTGACCTGGGAAAAAGAGAACATACACACTTACTTGGCTGAGGTGCGGCCTGGTGTCAATGCTGCGGTGGAGGCAATCTTATTTTTATAGCGCCTGATAAGAATGGTGTAGCGTCCATTCACAAAATATACATATTTTCACTCGCGGCGCGGACGATAACAACGGAACGTTGCCGAAGATTGATCGCGCGTGGCGGCACACAATCGCGTTGTTATCAGGGTGATGAAGGCGCAGCGCCTTCCCTTTAGCGGTATGTTTTAAGAAAGGATTCTAGGTGTGGGAATGAATGTTTGTTGCCCTCGCGGATTAATAAACTAACTGCCTATAAAATAACTACCATCGGTTATTGTATTTCCAAATGCGATCTTATAAAATTTATCTTATTTTTCAGACTTGAGACACCCAAGCCAACCTCACCTGCACGTGGTGTCCCCCCCTGAATAACGAACGAGGCAAAGGCAAAAGCGTGGTGGGCGTCTTAGAGAAGACGCCGTCGAGAGATGGAGGCAGGACCTGGCGGACGCGCGGTACGGGCCCTATACCGTAGACGCTGTCCGCCCGGTCCTGCAGGAATGGATTGGGAGAGGCTGGGGTTCCCTGACGTTCCGAATGGTGCAGGTGCTCACCGGACACGGCTGTTTCGGGTGGTACCTGCACCGGATCGCTCTCAGGGAGCCGACCCCCGCATGCCATGAGTGCGGTGCTGACGAGGACACTGCGCAGCACACTCTGTCTGAGTGTGCTATGTGGGAGGGACAGCGCCGCGCTCTGGCTGCGGTGGTAGGGCGTGATTTGTCGCTGCCGAGCGTGATTTCGGCGATGCTCGGCAGCGACCAGGCTTGGCGAGCAATGGCCTCCTTCTGCGAGGAGGTCATCTCGCAGAAGGAGGCGGCGGAGAGAGCCCGTGAGGTGGACCCTCTAAGTGGCCCTCTCTGCCAACGGAGGACCGGCGGGAGAAGACGGCGCTTTGCCCGACTCCTCCAGCCACCGTAGTCGGACGTGAAGGTATGGGCCGGGGGGCCCATCTCCACATTGCACAGGTCCGGCGGACGAAGGGAGGTAGCTAGTGTGTACCCAGCTGCCTCTCTATAGGTAGGAGCCCGGCGGTGACCTTCCACCGGGCGGACCGTTGGGGCGGCTCTACAAGTTTGATTAGCATTGTACGATCCCTTGCCGCCCCAACAATTACGGTCCGTCGGTACACCGTGGGGTTTTAGTCTGTGCGAGTCGGACATAACCCACCCTTCCCCCCGGGAGGGTGGGGTATCACTAAGGGATTTCCCCACGTTAATAAAAAAAAAAGGGTTTTACAGCCTGACTGGGTTCAACCACCCACTCACCCACAACCACCATGTATGTAGTGAAAAAGCTCGTCATAGTGATTCGCTTCCGCGGGTCGCGTTTCGGGATCAGCCTGTGCATATCCAGCTTTTTGCAGACCGGCGATGGATAATGTGTCAGTCGGTGGTCGCCACTGTTTTTGGATTGTACTATGCTTACCATCAGGAATAGAGCAGTCACTTCGTCGTGCTACAATAAAAAAAGAATATAAAAACTATATTTTTGGCTGAGATATTAAACTTAGATATATGGTGTCGCAAAATTTTTTGTAATACTAAAAGTAATGAGCATTTTTGCTGTAGATTTTATTCCTTTAGTTCAAACCGTTGAAGCAGCCTATTATATAATTTTAGCCGATTTTAATTACATCGACTGTGAATAGTTATTGAAAATATGTATTTACTAAAATAAATAGTATTCTATAGAGTAAAATTCTTCAGGGATAATATATAATATAACATATCTTCCTAACAGTTAAAGAATTTTTAAAATCGGATCAGTAGCATCGAAGATTACCCCGAAAATCCAAACTCACAAATTTTACCTCTTTATAATACCAATAGAGGTTACTATATATTTTATAACCAATTTCTACTTTGTTACACTATAAGCAATAATAAAAAAATACAGTGAGGTGAAATGAACAGTTTGCGCCAAACTGTTTGACTGCTCTGTAATATAGTAGCTGCGCAGAACACAAATTTATATACACACATCAAGAAAGTCTAAGCAACATGCGTGATATTATAAATTTTACCATTTATATTAATTAATTTCTAAGTATTTACTCAAACAAAGTGCGTAGGTAAGTAAACTTTTTTGTTATTGATGACATACAGGCTGGTTGTAAAAAAAAATTTGATTGTTTTGTTTTTTCATAAAATTCAAATGACTGCGAATTTGTTTGAATTTAAGTGCGTATTAATTGCTACGTTTAGTCTTGATTTTATAATTTTACCAACCATTTAAATAAAGTTAGCGACAAAATTGAATTGTTAGATATTCTTTGCGTCATGAAGCGACGTCATTTGATGGCAGATGAAATGCAAAGAGCTGTAGGGATGTTGCAAGCGGGAAGTAATCAATCTCAGGTATCTCGACATTTTGGCATTCATAGAAGTGTTATTTGTCGTCTTTGGCAGCGCTACAATAATACAGGAGAACCCGCTGAACAGCATCCAGGCCGTAAAAGGAGTACAACCACTCGGCAAGACCGGTACATACAACTGACTGCAAGACGCCAGCCGATGTTAACCGCTCGAGAGATAAGTTTGAGGCTACAAATTTCAAGTGGTGTTGATGTAAGTCCTCAAACTGTGCGAAATCGACTGCATGAGTACGGCCTACGAGCTCGACGCCCAATCAGGTGCCCACCGATACGTCACGGGAATCGCGCTCGTCGATATGAATGGTGTAGAGAACGCATAACATGGACCCAGGAACAATGGGATAAAATTATGTTTTCCGATGAGTCGCGATTCGGGTTTAAGCCTGATACAAGAAGGGTGCGAGTGTATCGTCGGCCCGGAAATACTGAAAGGCTCAGGTGCGTTCAGGAAGTTCATCCATACAGCGGCTCAACAGTTATGTTATGGGCGGGTATTATGAAGAACAGGCGAACTGAGCTCGTTTTTGTAAATGGAAACATGAATGCTGAAAATTACATTGAGGATATTCTCAGACCTTATGTCTACCCATTTGCACAAACCTTTGGCTCCGATTTTAGGTTAATGCATGACAATGCGCGTTCACATACAGCTCGGCGAACCAGTGAATACTTTGCAACGGAGAACATCCGGGTATTGCCCTGGCCTGCACAATCGCCAGATCTCAACCCCATCGAGCACGCATGGGACATGCTCCAGAGACGTGTTTTGAAGGACTTGGACGGAGCGACAACAACCCAACAGCTGAAGGATTTGCTACAATTCCATTGGGAGCGAATACCGCAAGATGACATAAACAGTCTCATTGATTCAATGAATAATCGTTGCCGACAAGTTCTGAATAGCAGAGGAGACCATACTTTGTATTAAATTGTTCTATTCTTTCACAATAAATACATTTTCTTTAGAAATTTCATTTTGTAAGAAAAAAGTTTAGTTTCTTATGTATCTTAGTTTCTACAGTATATTATAATATTGTTCATTTCTGTTAATAAAAGAACTTATAAAGACAACAGCTGTTATTTTTACATCATAGAACCCTGAAGATATTATTTTAAAAATAAAATACAACGTTATAATGTGAAGAACCATCCTAAAAATTAAATTAGTACATGTTGCTTAGACTTTTTTGATGAGTGTACATATAAATACGTATTATATGTGTAATATTGAGAAACCTTAAGGATAAATAATTGCCAATTTTAGATTCAAAACAGTACTGATGTTTTTTTAAAGAACAAAAACCTGCTGAATTTCATACACTATGTATCAAAGAAATTAACAGATAAGCAATAAAAGAAATGAAGATCGTAAGTAAAATTCTTCTCAAAATCTTTTTTTTTAATTACATGATATCAGTATATTTTGGCCAATACGAAATAAGAAAATTATTTCTTTTGTCCTGCTTTTTTTGCGTTCCTCTAAATATGTCCATGTTTATATCCATATATGTCTAGTATATGTATGTAAGTATATGTAGTCCATACAAAAACGCAAAACTATTGTATTAAATAGGAGATGAAACCATTATACTTTATTTTATAAATTTAAAAGTTTCTGAAATATTTTACAATGCTTTTTATCATTAAAAAAATATCCATTTATCTATTATTTATTTATGAAAAAAAAAACAGTGACGATTGAGGCGTTATAACAGCAAATAATTAAAATCATACTTACTGGTTGGCCCTTACAAATAAATTTAATATGTGCGCTCCACTTAATGAGATAGGTTTCTGGCCTGCATCTCATTTATCGATTACGGAGTATGCAGATGTTTTCAAATAAACTATATGGCTGTTATTTTGAATAAGACGCAAAAAAATTAATTTTGTCACAGCACATTACAACGTAATGTATCATATATTATCCCCGCATGAAAAAATCGTAACTCATATCGCTCTCAAATAACAAGAGGAGAGATAAACATCGAGACGCCGCGCCGCGCCGCTTCCTCATATGAGATGCTGAGTTGCAGGTTAGTTCAAGCTTTTTATTCGGGGTCTTTGTTATTTTGTTTATTTATAGGCAAGGCCACCTACCGCTCCACGCCCTCTTTTCTTTCAAGCTCCTTTTATCTAATCATTTTTTTTTTATTTTCACCGTATTATCCTGGTAGGACCTATTTACACGGTCACATCAGCCCCATCACTTACTATAATCTAATGATAATAAAGTATAATCAATTTTGGTACTTACGTATTACCGCCACCGCAGTGCTGTCTCTGGTACTGGCTGGGGTACTGCCTTTGTTTCGCAAGTTTAACCTTTTTTTTTTAGTGGAGAAATTCTACATTGTATACACCTCCCAATCGGGGGACAGTGAGAGGGTTACGCCAGACTCCTACTGCCCAAAACTCCACTGCCGCCTAGCGCACGTGTGGACCAGGAAACCGGGGTGACGGAAGCAAACTCCGATGCCCTGATCATGCGCTCAGATCGCCCTTTGATGGTAATACGGGGATCATTTTCTCGTAGAGAGACAAAACTCTCCTTGGCCTCATTCAGAAGTTGTGGCTATCCCGTGCTTCTTCGTTAAGGGTTCTCCTTTCGATGGCAATGGACGACCCCGCGTCCATTACCAGGAGGTTATCACAAGTCTAACCTAGGCAAACCGAACTGAGACGAGAGAATTGAGAAAAATACATCGGTTAGGTTAGATTAAACTTACGAAACAAAGACAGCGCAAGCCGGCCAAGGCAGTGATCACCAACCGCACTGCGGTGGCGTTAATAAGTACCCTAACTTGTGAATCAAATTTTACTTACGATTTTCGTATTTAGGTGCATCAACTCGCGCTCGGTGACTCGACGGCGGGTCGTCTCCATCTGCTGCTGCCGGTACTGGTTGTACTTATATAGTAGATACATTCCGGGTAGAGCCAAAACCACGAACGGTCTCATCAAGGTCGACGTTGTCGAGGTGCGTTGCGGCATCTTCTTAATAACATTATTTGGTACTGATTTCAAATAGCTTTCTGCTCTCCGATGATACAGAACTCGCGTAAATGCATTGTAATTTTATACTTTATATTTTTATTTTATATTATTATTATATATATTATTTTATATTATGCTCATTTTAATTGAACGTTAATATAATTTTTAATATTAAATGGAAGATTTTTCGTGTATTTTGGAAACACTAGGTAATCTAATAAGCGTTTTTTTAAGAACTACGGGGGTTTTACGTTTTAATATTATTATTGCTTTAGTTAAGAATTATTTAGAGAGATTATCACACGATGAAGAGTGTTTCGAATCTGTAACAAGAGAAACAAAAGTATATTAGGATTATTAAAATAAATATATACAACACGACTTCTTCATATTCATAACTTTCATAACTTCATAACTTTTAATCGACTGGACCGATTTTAATGAAACAAACACTAAGTTATTCCCGAGGATATGCTTTATGATTTTCTTGATGGTTTATTGTGAACCCAGTACTTTAGCAGTGATGCGTGTTCATACAAAAATACAGACATTTCTAAAAATAATGATTCAAATTCAAAATTCTATTACTTATTCCTAGACACCTGTAACAATTTTTTTCAATTATCTAGAAAATTCTAAAAATTTCTTATATGATCTAGAAAGTTCCAAAATGGTTGCAATAACGTATAAATTTACTATTTATTGAAGTGCTTCTTATTTCAACTTATAATTATTTGTATTCAATAATTAGTTAATTAATTTGATACACTTTACACCGTATGTTAAATGGTCGAATAAGTGTCTTATTATCTAAGATAGAAATCTATAATATCTATCTACTTTATAAAATGGATCTTTAAATATTTCTTATACCATTAAACATGCGATGTATTTTAACCCGAGCAACGCCGGGTTTCGCTGCTAGTTAGGTATATAATTCGACCCGATTTTTTTTAATGCTTGAAATATAATGATAAATGTTAGAAGTATGGGAAAAAGTCAAGCTGCCTGGTAGCTTTCGTCGAAAACGCTGCCTAATATCCCTTTGAGGTATAGCAAAAAAAAATGAGATAATAAACGACGCAGACGAAGTCGTGGGGACCAGCTAGGATAAAAAACATCGCTTTTTTAAATTTACTCAATAACCAGTCAACGTTCAAGATACTGTAATACTACCGCCACGAGACATAAAACTTTAATATATCACAAACGAGCTCCAAAGTCCCGGCGACATTTCCTTCGGTGAGCTTTCAATTTATACGACATAACGAAGGAAGGCGATCAATTATTGCGGTAAATTAACTGATAACAAACTTGCCGATATTGCCAGGAACGGCAATTCTGCCGAACCTCAAATAGAGCTAATAACCGTGGGAAGTAGGGTTGTCATTATACGATACATTTTTTTAATAAAACCATGCTATTAATTAAATACGTATTACGTGCGCCACGAGGGAAGGAATCCTATTTCGCTCCCGTACACATCGCGGTTCTCAGTAATATCTCGAGCCGAGGTCGTCCGCGGATGGAGCCCTCGAGATATTATTATCGCGATACAGTGACTCACCCACATCACTTGAACACACATATATATGAGATCATCTCTCTCACACACGTGCACATACATACACATGGTGGGAGGGTTTTGTTTTTTTCCCTCATCAAACTGAATCGAATAGTTTAGTTCGTTTCATTCTGATATACACGTATGCATTTGTGAATCATGCAATTTCGATTGTATGGTTCACAAATGAATACACGTATGAATAGCTTAGAATAGTTAGCTAGGTCAGACGCGACTTTTTTCAGGTAACAGCCCAAGCCGAGATGCGCGTGCGCCCTTGTGTATTTGTGTGTAACCTAAAAAGCAAATCGGCTGAGTGCCTAAAGCGCTCGCTTTAGTAGTCTGGTGAAGCTGTGAAGACCCTTTCGGGTCAATAGCGTAGTCAGTACGAGGAAAAATAATAATAATATGGGATAATAATAATTGTTATTTGTGTCTATTACATGGGTATATATATTAGTGGCAATTTTTTTACGAGATAACGTCTTACAAATCGGTGAACGTCGGCTGCACGCACGAAAAACCATGACTCAGTGTCACGTTCCGCCTTAGTCGAGCGTACAAGCGAGAGCGCGGAACAAGCGATAGCTAGGCGCGATCGGCCTAAGCGTTCAGCTTGTGACGCATCTGTCGATATATAGAATAATCCAATTTATAAAAGTATGCAATTTTTCATCGATGTTTTTTGTGACGTTATCATTTAAAAGTAATAACGTAATTGTGGCTATTTGTCATCATAATTTTTTCAATCAATCGTAATTTAATTTAATAATTAACGTCATAGGGTTTATCTATATAATCGTATATTTGTGAGTTTGTATGTATAAACTTAATTTCTAGAACTATTGACCGGATTCTGAAATTAGGGGAAAAATTCGTTACCTATCAAACTGAACTAAGCCAGTGTTGGTCATTCATATAAGTTCTTTAGTTTTTAAGACTTTAGCAAATTATGCCGATCATGAGATTATTAGTTTTCATTTACGATTTTCAAAATTTACGTGCATTTGAAGATCCTTACAAAAAAACGTAATATTCAAATATAACAACACAATTGAATGAATTCTCACTAATAAGAAGCTTTCCCTCCGCTATGTTTTATTGATATTAATCATTTCATAGTATAAAACAAAGTCCCCTACCGCGTCTGTCTGTCTGTCTGTTCGCGATAAACTCATAAACTACGGAACGGATTTTTTTCCCGTTTTCACCGGTGGATAAAGTGATTCACGAGGAAGGTTTTGTATAATTTGTCAAGGATTTTTTTTATAATCAGGGCGGGACAACGTATGCTGGGCCCCCTAGTAAATAATATAGTAAAAGCCTAGTTTTGGTTATTAATTCATAGTTGTTTTCTGATGTTAACTTAGATTGATGATGACTTATAGATTGATGCTTTCCTCCCGAGAGTAATGTGGAATGAACGGTAATACGTTCTTTTCCTTGTCACTAACCAAAGCATTGAAAGTTATATATATCACGAACTAATAGAAAATATATATATTTCTTTGTGACACTCCTCAATAATCTGCTATAAATAAAAAAAGCCTTATATTGCTTACAAATTAAACAAGAACTTAAACATAAATATTTACATAATAATCATGAGCAGGAAAAAATCTTATGACTATTCTTTTATTTATTTTTTGCAAAAACCCCTGTTCGGGTGAAGGCCTCCTCCAAAGACATCCATTTTTCCTTATCTTGAGCCACTTTTAGCCAGTCTGGGCCCGCTGTTCTTTTGATATTATCTTATATTATATTATCTTTTATTATCTGCTATATCAACTTTTATTGATGCTGTAATCACTACATTATGTGCTTAATCATATTTTTCGTTTTTTTTTCTTGTAAGGTGTACGTGTAACGTGACAATAAGTTAACCATCTAAAAATCTGCTACTCTTGTAAAGAGGAACAACTTTAATTTCTTGTTTGTCTATACTAATATTATAAAGAGGTAATATTTGTGAGGTTTTAGGGGGGTAATCTCTGGAGCTACAGGTCCGATTTGAAAAAAATCTTTCAGTGTTAGAGAGCTAATTTATCGAGGAATTTTATATAATTTATATACCATGCTAAAACCAATAGGAGCGGAGCACCAATGAAGAATGTTTACAAATCGGGGGTTTTTCCTTTTGAGAGTTTCCGCTGCGTGTACTAACTAGCCCAAAGTAACTATTCCACGCGGACGAAGTCGCGGGCAGAAGCTAGTATTGAATAAACACAAAACTACTATACCACATTTAAAAATCTAAATTAACGCAAGCGAAGTTGCGAGGAAAAACTAATAATATTTTATATAATATGTATGTAGAGTGTATTTTATATAAGAGTGTATTATTCTGAGTATAAGAACATGATCTATACATAGACATAGTCCATGGACGTTGGAAAAAAAAGTGTGTGTGTACTTATGTTCATCGCGTTAGAAGTTATACTTCTTTGGCGTAACAAGATAATAATCTTTTCAACAATTTTATCTTTCGCCTTATTCTACGTTTGTAGAAAAAACAACACTAACAATAGAAAAAGTTGACTATAGCTAACTTCAGGGTGTCGGTTTTTCGTGACGGTGTGCGCGCTCATCGTAAAAATTTACTCTCATCATTTTTCCCTTACGCGCCTAAAGAAGTGTAACTTCAAAAAATGACTTTAACACACAAACGTGCATAACACACACAAAAAACAAATTCTAACTCTGTGACAAATATTAATATGAATTCCTAAAATAAAAGTATCTCATAAATTTAATTCAATTGTAATTTAAAGTTATTAAATACATAACTGTTCTCTTGTTTAAAAAAATCATTGTTATTGTTCTACTAATAGATAAGGAATTCATTTGAGAATTGGTATATCGTTACTCTAATTTGTAGACACCGAACAGGAAAAATAGCACCTGATAACCATAATCAAGTCGGTAGACTAATTTATAACACATGCTTGGTTAGCTAAGATTATCGTATTGAATATGTATTGACAAATACCTACACCACCCAGCGGT
The DNA here is from genome assembly GCA_015888305.1 of Antheraea pernyi. NCBI lineage: Eukaryota > Metazoa > Arthropoda > Insecta > Lepidoptera > Saturniidae > Antheraea > Antheraea pernyi. Next base: position 520,614 of record MU158760.1, read on the forward strand.
GGCTTTTCCGGAACAATATAACTTACATTCCGTGAAGAGACGAGCCTACTCTTTTCTCAATTGCCGACAACGCATTCCTCTTTTGTCATAGGTATCCTTAGGCGGCGGTGATCACTTACCATCAAGTTTCACATGTTCTTCTACCTCCAGTCACATAACAAATACCCATGACGCAGCAAGTGTACCTTTGACCCCGTAGTCAATTAATATTAGGTCCGATACTGGTAAAATACTTAACTTCGTTTATTATTGCAGTCTTTCAATAATAACCATTGCGTAATAGCGTAGTAACATCGTGTACCTGTCAGCAAGCACAATCGTATGCCGATACGAACGGGAATTCTAAACAAGCTTTCTGATTTTATAGCCTAAATCGATACCACGCGAATCGAAGGCTATAACAAAGTTTATAGTACGAACTATAAATTTCCTACCAGTTTCGTAATGTTTTTGAGTTAATGAATCTCGTATTTCATTGATTGACTTTATAGGTTATACGTAGATGTGTATAAACATAACATTTATATAAAAATAAATTCACAGTATCATAAGGTTTCGTAGATTACATTAAGTAGGTGAGTTTAAAATTAGTGAAGGGTCCAGAAAAACGTCAGTTGAACAGAAGAGAGAGGTAAGAACTGACATGGATTTGACGTCAGCTTTTGATGTTTTAGATTATCTATAGGCGAAGGTAAACTTATTATTGGCGTGGCGATACAGACCGTGGGTATCCGGCGTTCACACTGACTGAACGAACAACAATGCAAGCACTGTTACTTCACGTCGGTTCTCTATGAGATGGTGGTAGTACCCCGACCGAGCCAACCCATTCATGCCGTAGTCCGGTGAAGCTGTTAAGACCTTGCTTAGTCAATATCGTAGTCAGTTAGAAAAAAAAAACCCATCCATGCTGACACCAATAATAGCTTCAGCGTGGCTCTACCACCTATATGTTATATGGGTATGTATGGGATGTATTAGTTGAACAATGGGAGTGTAATTCTTAGTGTTATCTCATAAAATCTTAATATAATCAACCGGTTTACTCATTGTTATGTTCGTATAAGTCGGTGCCAGTCAGCCGATATTACGATAGAATCGACACGGCGCGACGGCTTTCGGTTCGGCGCGACGCGGCGTGATATACAGCTATGACGTTGTCGAACCCCTCGTCAGGGGTAATTTATTAGGGTCTTTCAACCGAAAATAGAATATACACTTCCTGGTTAACGGTTTTTCCGAGCTGCATGTATGTTTAATTGTATATATATTGTGTACTAGCGGGTCCGGCGAACGTTATCTCGCCCTGATAATTAAAAAAACTTCACTAATTATATACTTAAACCTTCCTCATGAACCACTTTATCTACTGTTGAATACCGCATGAAAATCTGTTCAGTAGTTTTTGAGTAGAGAGACGTAGCAAAGGACTTTGTTTTATAGTATGTATTGATGACATATTTTTATGAATTACCGGTCCTTTCTTTGGGCAATGAAGATGGCAACGAATCAAACGAATACAACAAATATATGCCAATTTTACATTCTTATAATAGTATGATAACTATGTTTTGTATGCAACTCTTGACTGTTATATTCAGAGCGGCCAAAAAGATTGACGAGGACTGTACCTTTTATACATTTTTCTGACCGAAGCGATCTTGTTAGAACTCAAACAGTAATGACTTTTAAATAAGACCATGAGTTTTTGGCGAGATCTTGGAATATTATGTAATGGATTTTTTTTTTTCGAACTGACTACGCTATTGAACATGCAAGGTCTTAACAGCTTCACCGGACTACTATTGGATTTATCTTATTAGGCTCTATGTTTTGTAACATTGGAGATGTATTATGTAATAAAGTTTGGTAAATATGCACGAGTGAAATGGATGAGATATTAACACGGAGAATGGATTCTGACTTGCCACATAGACTCTTTGAAAAGTTTTAACAAAACGGACACCTTCTTGTAGTTCATTGAAATGATCGCAAGAAACTTTTAATATCATTACCTACTTGACAATGGCAGTAACAATGTATGTGAGTCCCAGTAACTAAGAAAATTGGTTATAGTTATTGATATTTGTTATCATCATCATCATCTATATATTAATACGTGAAGCCTAAACTTTGTAACCCTTTTTTACGGAATTGGGCGAACGGATGAACGTCAAATTTGGCATAGTTAAAGTTTATATGGAGGAGAAGTGCAGAAAGCTATTTATTTTATATAAAATCAAATCAAAAATACTTTATTCAGTTTAGGCCCTATTAAGGCACTTATGAATGTCAAAGACTACTACCGGTTCGGAAAACAACCCAGTCATCGAGAAGAACCGGCAAGAAACTCGATCGGGTACATTTTTTAAACATATGTTTCCAATACATTATACAATGCTTTTAGTGGATGCACAGAGAGGAGTCAATTCCAGACATCACTATCATTCACATACTGATCCACTCTATAATATCCTTTTGAAACTAAAACCCGTTTGACTTGGCGCTTAAATTTACAGTCCGGCAAATCGGTAACATGCTTTGGGACTTTATTGTAGAACCTAACACTATTACCTAAAAAACTATTACTGGTTTTGCTAAGTCTGAAACATGGGACCACCAGTTTATTACAGTTTCTAGTATTTAGATTATGCCGGTCTTTTACTAAATTCAGTTTTTCAAAGTTTTTCCGGACATACATTAAATTATCAAGAATGTATTGGGAGGGCAGAGTTAAGATACCGAATTCCTGGAATTTCGTTTTTAATGATTCGCGAGGTCCCATATTATATATTGCCCGAACTGCCCGTTTTTGTAATAAAAATATCGTGTCTACCTCAGCAGCCGTACCCCATAGCAGAATGCCATAAGACATTAAGCTATGGAAGTAAGCGAAGTAGACTAACCTAGCAGTGGCAATATCTGTAAGCTGGCGAATCTTGCGTATTGCGAATGCAGCGGAACTTAATCTGCTCGCCAGTTTTTTAATGTGAGGTAATTGTAATTTAGACTCTAGTGTAATTCCCAAGAATACAGTATTGCCAACTAACCCTACTAAATTCCCTTCGATCTTGATTCAACCTATCTAACATTTGGTAAAGTAAATCTTATACATTTCGTTTTATCTGCAAATGCATTAGAAGTACATTAAATTAATTAAAATATGCATTACTTACACTACTGCTTCAATTTTACACAACATGTACACACATATAAATAAAAAAAATACATTTTGACATCTGTCAATAAAGGACTTCGAAAAAGGTTGTGAAGGAGGTTGCTATGCTCGACTGTATGTATTATTTTACTCTTACGTTCCAATTACCCTTTTTCATTCTACATTCAACAATGATATTATAACATACAACTATTATTATAATATTTATCCCTTTAAAAAATCAATGAACTATGGTCGACCACTGGGCGCCCACTAGTTGTTTTAATTATATGAGGAAAGTATGAAATTTGCCTTTTTTACTATACCTACCTACTGTTTTCTCCTGTTTTTTTATTAACGAGCTGTTGTTTTTTGGTTTGTTGTGGTTGGCAATACTGTCGGCATGTAAATATGCATGATGATAGCCGTAATAGTTTAGGCTATGCTTTGATATGACAGTCACTCAGTTACTCTCTTGTATGTATAGATAGAATGTAATATTGTACATTATACTATGAACTATATAAAATTTTCGATGTTTATTCCTAAGAATGGACGTATTATAACGTAACACCGATATAACAATAAGTTCACTGTGTCAATAACCTATTTCCGTTAGTAATTAACGTGTAACGAGTAGGTGTTCATAGTCCAAAGACCGACATTACGTTAATAAAGCCTTTACGATAAGGAACTCGACGAATATTAATATTGTCACGAGTAGCACGCACTTTCTTTATCTCTGTTTTTATTGCTTGAATTAATGTATGGATAAGAAATAATTAACAAAATAGTCTATTGTTACTTTCAACAGATGTAAAAAAATGTATAAAATATCTATAAGAATATCTGTGATGGTATACGTTACCTCCAAAAATGACACACGGTAATAATTATTTATCTTTTATATAGGTTATTGATACATACAGCACTAATCATTAACCAATCAATTTTACTTTTACTTCAGCATTTCGGATATTCCACTGTGGACGAAGCTTAAAATAAACTAGCCTAAGTTAGTTTATATAACTACTGTTACCTGCCAGTGAAAGCTCTTTGAAAATCGGTCCAACCGTTTTGGAGATTACCCGGAACAAACTGACAGGTAGTCCGACAAAAAATTTAAAAGTTAGATTTTTGTTATTAGAGTTTTTTTTAATTATTATTATAGGGGGCAAACTAACAAGTGGGTCACCTGGGGGTAAGTGATCACAGCCGCCCATAGACACTAGCAACACGAGGGGAGTCACAAGTGCGTTGTCGGCCTGTGTTTGGGGGAAGGGGAAGTGGGGAGGTATGGGGGGGGAGGTGGGTTATCCGGTGCTCTCGCTGACCGAACGAAACGCAACAGTGCAAGCACTGTTACTTCACGTCGGTTTTCCGTGAAAGGGTCGTACTACTACCCCGGGTGAGCCGACCCATTCATGCTGAAACCAATAAAAGCTTCAGCGTGGTTCTACCATCTACAAAGTTGGGCATTTAATATATCAAAACTGGCCTTTATAGCGCATTAAAATGTAGTTCTTACATGGTAAAATAGATTTCAAATTACATATATACAGAATGGCTGACACATTATTTTATTTAAGAAGATTAAATACGAAGAAATGTTTTTTTTTTTGTGTATGAAAAATGATAAACAATTTAATATCCACATGTGGAAAGACTTAACGGTAGACATTCTCCATTCAAGTAGGTAAATACTACAGTAGGTATATAACATTGATATCGTATTTCAATTAATAAACCGCATTGCACATATGATTGCATAAAAGGTACAGAGCTCGAACACGTGTGAACTTCTTACGTATATTATTCAACAAAGCAATCAACTGAAAGGCGCTTTTTTAATTATATATTTTGTAACAATAAAACGACGACATAAACGGTTAAATAACAACTTCGAAATACCAAATTTAATTCATTTGAAGGTATTGCAGCGCATCAAATACGATCACGAATGAATATTGAAATGCCATGGATATTTTCACAAAATCCACATTACTGAAGGTTTCAGATTACTGAAGATTGCATTTATGTTTTTACAAAAATAACAAATGCGTTCGGAGCCGCGGCCACAGCTAATAAATAACATGTTAAAATAAACAGTAAAAATTTTTGAATAACAAATGTTTTGATATTCTACGGTGATGTGTGGACTACGCGCATAGTGATGTTATTCACAAATCATCGTTAAAGTTTAATAGAAAACGGAAATAAAATGACGTGTGAAGGCAATTCGGAGTTATACAGCGACAGTGCGCAGGCGGCAGGCAATTTAACAATATTGCTATCGTAAAATAAAATAATACCCTACTTGTATAGTCAATGAAATATGAACACGAAAGAAGGATCTAATCAGGAATCCAAATCAAAAATATTTTATATACTTTAAGCTCTGGAAAGGCTGAACGTCAAAATTACCACCGGTTCGGAAAATAAACCGGTCACCGAGAATAACCGGTAAGAAACTCGATTCGGTTTTATTATTCTAATATCTCTAGATAAACCTCTAACAGTTTGTTTTACCAAAAACCAATCCTATGATTTCTCAAATGTATTGAATAATAACTTCATTGCATTTACGGAATAATGGTTTACGGAAATGCATACATTTATAACTTGTTTGTAACTATTTTCATATTACAGTTTTTACTGTATCAACTAGTGTTTCAATTTAAAATTAATAGCATTATTACATTAAATAAATTTCGGTTCTGTAAGCGATTTTGTTTCCTAAAGTTGTTAAATTTATCTAACGAAGTTCATAATTATCAGGGTGCAAGAAGAAGTAAAGTTTAAGGTGGTAGAGCCACGCTGAAGCTATCTTAAAATAAACTAGCCTAAGTTAGTTTATATAACTACTGTTACCTGCCAGTGAAAGCTCTTTGAAAATCGGTCCAACCGTTTTGGAGATTACCCGGAACAAACTGACAGGTAGTCCGACAAAAAATTTAAAAGTTAGATTTTTGTTATTAGAGTTTTTTTTAATTATTATTATAGGGGGCAAACTAACAAGTGGGTCACCTGGGGGTAAGTGATCACAGCCGCCCATAGACACTAGCCTTATCCCTAGGCGGGCCGTTCTCCGGACTGTGCGTCGACATACCGGCCCATCGTCTTGCTGGACGACACCGGGCAGGCGCTCAACCCTTGACGCCCTGAGCCTCCTGAAGGTGCTCTCTCTCTCTCTGTGTGTGCGGCGTGGGACGAGCAGCGCCGCACCCTGGCTGCGGCGGTAGGGAACGATTTCTCGCTGCCGGGCGTGGTTTCGGCCATGCTCGGCAGCGAGGAGGGATGGACTCACATTATTTTATTTAAGAAGATTAAATACGAAGAAATGTTTTTTTTTTTGTGTATGAAAAATGATAAACAATTTAATATCCACATGTGGAAAGACTTAACGGTAGACATTCTCCATTCAAGTAGGTAAATACTACAGTAGGTATATAACATTGATATCGTATTTCAATTAATAAACCGCATTGCACATATGATTGCATAAAAGGTACAGAGCTCGAACACGTGTGAACTTCTTACGTATATTATTCAACAAAGCAATCAACTGAAAGGCGCTTTTTTAATTATATATTTTGTAACAATAAAACGACGACATAAACGGTTAAATAACAACTTCGAAATACCAAATTTAATTCATTTGAAGGTATTGCAGCGCATCAAATACGATCACGAATGAATATTGAAATGCCATGGATATTTTCACAAAATCCACATTACTGAAGGTTTCAGATTACTGAAGATTGCATTTATGTTTTTACAAAAATAACAAATGCGTTCGGAGCCGCGGCCACAGCTAATAAATAACATGTTAAAATAAACAGTAAAAATTTTTGAATAACAAATGTTTTGATATTCTACGGTGATGTGTGGACTACGCGCATAGTGATGTTATTCACAAATCATCGTTAAAGTTTAATAGAAAACGGAAATAAAATGACGTGTGAAGGCAATTCGGAGTTATACAGCGACAGTGCGCAGGCGGCAGGCAATTTAACAATATTGCTATCGTAAAATAAAATAATACCCTACTTGTATAGTCAATGAAATATGAACACGAAAGAAGGATCTAATCAGGAATCCAAATCAAAAATATTTTATATACTTTAAGCTCTGGAAAGGCTGAACGTCAAAATTACCACCGGTTCGGAAAATAAACCGGTCACCGAGAATAACCGGTAAGAAACTCGATTCGGTTTTATTATTCTAATATCTCTAGATAAACCTCTAACAGTTTGTTTTACCAAAAACCAATCCTATGATTTCTCAAATGTATTGAATAATAACTTCATTGCATTTACGGAATAATGGTTTACGGAAATGCATACATTTATAACTTGTTTGTAACTATTTTCATATTACAGTTTTTACTGTATCAACTAGTGTTTCAATTTAAAATTAATAGCATTATTACATTAAATAAATTTCGGTTCTGTAAGCGATTTTGTTTCCTAAAGTTGTTAAATTTATCTAACGAAGTTCATAATTATCAGGGTGCAAGAAGAAGTAAAGTTTAAGGTGGTAGAGCCACGCTGAAGCTATTACTGATTTCAGCACGAATGGGTTGGCTCGTCCGGCGTAGTACCACCCTCTCACAGAAAACCAACGTGAAGTAACAGTGCTTGGGTTGTGTGTTGCATTTCGTTCGGTCAGTGAGAGTGCCGGAGACTTTAACTTCTTAAACATTAAAGTAAAAACTCTTTAGGCACGTTTTGAGTTAATCTTGTTGTCAATTATTGAACTATATTTTATACTATTAAATACACAGAAGCTTAATTTTAAGCGTGCTTATAAAAATAAAATAAAAACTGTATAGAACGAAAATGTTGGTAAATTTGTGTTATATACATGACGATTTAGTCCCCAATAAAACATTTCAAAAGCAATAATGCGTTTGATTTTTTCTTTACAAAAAAGTGTATCGTCTAAAAGTTTCAGTAGATAGCGTCCCAAAGGAATATGTATTCGTAAATTCCTCCATTGTTACGTTGTTACGAAATGATTACAAGTGTCCTCCGGGAGACGATGCCTTGTAATTTTCCAGATTGTAAACACGATTATTTTGATATTTCGCTGATTTATTTCTTTGATGATAAGAAACGGAGTCTAGAATCACAGAATACATTATGCTGATATCAGTCATAAAATGAGTCCCTTTAGCGATAAGGGTTAGAACTATATAGAATAGATGTGTGGGTATATCTAGATATGGCCGAGCCTGAGGGGACGGGTCGGGGGACCCATCTCCTCATTGCGCAGGTGAGGCTGACGAGGGGAGATGAGTGGTTGTGTACCCAGTAGTCTCTTAGTCTCTCTATAGTAGGACGAAGCCTGGCGTTTACTCGCCAGGTTGCCGCAGGGGCGGTTTCTCAGGAAGACAGCACGTTCGATCCATGCCATGCCATGCGGCTGACGGTACACCGTGGGGTTTTAGTCCCTTTCCCTGTATGGCGTATCAATAAAGGATTTCCCCATATAAATAAAAAAAAATCTAGGTATGTATGTGCCATAAATAATGTCACTTCAATAATACAAAAATAATAAAAACTATTTAATGTTTAGAACAAAACATAATCTTCTATCTATCTATATCTATATTAATATATAAAGAACAATAGATAAAAGTAAACAAAAGAAATAACGCAATACAATAGTTATATTACGACAGCGAGAGGTAATAGGAGTAAAAGGTGGAGATATTTTTTAAATAACGTCACGGGTCTTGCTTGCCTAATATCACAAGGGAGTGCGTTCCATAGGCGTACAGCTTGAAGCGCAAATGATTTACTATAAAATTTAGTGTGCCAGATAGGGAATTTGAGTATATATTGAGAGCATAGACGGCGTGATGAAGAATCTCTGCAACCTAACATCTCGAATTTATATTGTAGGTAGGGAGGTGAATTGGGATTGTGAAGAACGTTATACAGGAGGGACAGGGTGTGGCTATTTCGTCGGTGCCGAATATGTAGCCATATAAGTTATACTTCTTTTAGCGCGTTAGGGAAAAATGATGAGAGTCAATTTTTAGGATGCGCGCGCACACCGTCACGAAAAACCGACACCCTGAAATTAGCTATAGTCAACATTTTGTTTCTTTTTATTTGTATTTCTTTGTATTAAAACTTGAAACGTATTAAATACCTTTTTTCTATTGTTAGTGTGGTTTTTTCTACAAACGTAGAATAAGGCGAAAGATAAACTTTATGAATAGATTTTTATCGTGTTACGCCAAAGAAGTATAACTTCTAACACGTGTACATAAGTACACAACCATTTTTTTTTCGTAATGGAATGTCATCAGCTTCATATTTATATCTAAATATTTTAAAAATACATACATATTCGCATATCTACGGAGGGCAGATGTATCATTTATGATGTAATGGGGGGACAGTCTCAGAAATTGGTAACAGTATGAAGAAAGAAGAGAGAGGTTTTAAAAGGAAAAATTGGACGAATTTTATGGAAGTTTAAAAATTTTATGAAAGTATTATTCTAAAGTTACAATGACTGGTTATTAAAAGTGCACCGACCAGAACACACGTATACATTTATAACTAGAGGTTAGTAAAGTTCACCAGGATAATTTTTCTTTACTAAAAGTCTTGTCTCATTACTGAATTCGAACACTATATCAATGGACGTGTAGTTAAGCTTAATTGATAAGCTGAAAACTTGGAAAACATTGTTTACAAAGAAATTTTCTAAGCAAAGTAAATGTTTTAAATTTATTTTTGACTTGAAAGTCTCTTATAAATCCATGAACGCCGGCTGCATGCACGAAAAAGCATGACTCATTGTCACGTTCCACCTGAGCCGAGCGTGCAAGCGAAAGCGCGGAACAAGTGATAGAGAGGCGCGATCGGTCTAAGCGTTCGGCATGTAACGTATCCTATCTATATATACATATAATTATCGTCCATAAACCGACTTTACAGACAACCAAGTCTTTGTTTTTTTTTTCCTCTTCTGTTTTTTATATCATAGGGGGCAAAAAAACAGGCGGCCTCACCTGATGTTAAATAATCATCGCCGTCCATAGACACTAGCAACACCAGGGGAGTCGCAAGTGCGTTTCCAGCCTGCATTAATGAGATGGCGAGAAGAAGGGAAA
>MU158760.1:534439-553918 GCA_015888305.1 Antheraea pernyi
GTAAATTTTCTTTGTGCTATATATAGCAGACAGATTAGCTAAAAAATTAAGCTATATTTCCATATACTACTTCAAAAAAAAATACCAAAAAAAATGACCACCGTGTTTCGAACCATCGGCTCCGTCGAAACGTATAAAGTCCAGTACGTTACAACTGAGCTACGCCTACATGACATTTCTGTACGTAATTATCGACCACATATGAAACATTTATGAAGACGAAACTGTCATTTATGTTACATTTATTTCATTGTATAAAAAAATGTTTGCTAAACAGAGGTGACAAGATTTATTTATTTATCTATACTATAATAAAATTGTAACAAAGCCAAATCTGTACATTAAATATTTTTTGAAAGTTTTGATCGGGGTAGACTTTGCAATTTTTGTCTGTCTGTCTGTTTTTCTGTTCCTGTGAGTGTTCACAGTTTTTATACGTGTGTATCACTCTGAAAGTACCTAATATTACAAGGTTACATCTAGGATACTTTTTGTCCCATAACATGGAGGGAGTTCTCCAGGATGAGGGAAAACAAAAAATTGTGATTAATGTAACTAGACTTTATTGCAACACCTTAGTACAAGAGCCAGCAACGTTGGAAGAACGAGAATTTTAGAAAAGCTGGTTCTTTAATATGAAGATATGTTATGCCCTTCGAAACAGTGTTTTTTAAAGCGCATCACACTGTTACAAGTCAACATTTTGATTTATAAATAAATTTAGGAATAATATTTTTTCAGTAACTTTTAAACGCTATTAAAATCATGTATTTATCACAGCTAGATATTTTTTTATATACAATATTGTGCCCAATGATATATTTTAATAGCTTCAGTGTGGCTCTAAATAACTGTCTGGAAGATTAAATTTGTGTGTTGTGGTTTAAAATTATTTTTATTTTTATTTCCAAAAAATAGCATTACGCAGATTATTGTCGATAACAAAAATGTCTGGCAATAATAATACAATGTTTTAATAGCATATCAACTTTAATGACAAAAACATGCTAAAATTATTTAAAAATCATTATTTTTGTCTGTACAGGTGCGATATGCACAAATAAACGCAACGTTTACCGACAGCCAGATAGCCCGTATGCTATGTGGAAGAACATAAAGATATATAAAAAAACTGGCTTATTGAATTCGCTGTCGATACCATTGCTAGCTCTTAGACGAATAGTTACAGGCAAGTGACATTTGACGCGTCGACGGGATTCTCATATTTTTTCATATTTATAGTTTTCTTAAACACAATGGAGTGTAAAAAAGTTTTGATACAAGTAGAATATAGTTATGATAAAGTAAGTGGTAGAGATGATCATTTAATTTTATTTTTACGTATTGTGGATGTGCAGTTTCTATGTACAGTAGGTTAGGTGTCGTGACAGATAAAAAGAGAGAGTGTACACAATATATACATACATATAATTTTCATTTCAATAGCAAACTAACTCAAGGATTACCTTTTGATGTAGTAACTTGACTATCCCAGATCATTCAGTGTTTAATATATTGTTATTTATTTTATAAATATTTTTATCGTTTAATTTAAAATTGAACTCTATCGACTTGATATTTTATAATGTAAACTATACTGACTGTATAGTAAACGTCTACACAAAAGGGAAAGTAATTTGGTTTCAACTGGGGCCCATAGACCCCTCAAGTTATTTTTTTACGTTACCGCCTATATATGTAAGTTAGTTTTTATCTTAATTGAACCCCGTAGATGACGCTACGAACGGGTTCTAGGCTTATTTTAAAAGATTTCTCACATCTGGGTACATGTTTGAGTGAGCCCCTTGATAGTGTGGATTTACAATTGGAAATAGTAGGTGTGGCTGCAATCGGGTTTCAGGTTTAAAAATACGATTGAAACCGGTGATAACCGTTTTGGTGCAGACGAAGTTGCACGGGTCAGCTAGTAATTAATAAAATAATACCAGTATACAGTTTTAATACAAATTCGTCACAATGTGAAAATTTCATAACAACACCATCTAGTGACAAATACCATTACAAAATATTCACGAAAAATATCTATTTGTAAAAAGTGTTAATACTAAGACATAAGACAGCTGATAAAGGAGATTTGAAGGAATATATAATAAAGAAATTATTTATAATTATTGTTAGGATTACACATATCCTATTGTTAATGGTAATAATAAATTATATAATTACTAGCGGGCTCGACAGACCTTGTCTCGCCTTGAATATTAAAAAAAATCCTTGACAAATCATATACTAAAACCTTCCTCATGAATCACTTTATCCACTGGTGAAAACCGTATGGTAATCCGTTCAATAGTTTTTAAGTTTATCGCGAACAGACAGACAGACAGACGCGGTAGAGGACTTTGTTTTATACTATGTAATGATGATTTTTATGTTTCAAACAGTAAAATATTCTGTTTACTACATAGAAAATGCTACTAGAATAAAAATAATAACAAACATTAGCCTGTAAGAGACCCACTGCAGGGCCATAGATCTTTTCTCGAAGGTAGGTGTGGGCATAATCACCACGCCAGCCCACGACGTATTGGCGATTTCAAACTCCCAGATACGGTGGTTCTACAAGAACATCTCTTAGGTTTAGGTCTCTTCATTAGAAATAACCCCAAGGAGGGTTGATGTCAGGCAGGCGACCGATCGTAAAAATTAAGCCAAATCATATACCACAACATGACAAACATGTTGTACCGACCCTACTTATGTGGGATAATGGTAAAAGAAGAAGAAGGTGAAGGAAGACATAATGAAGAGACCTAAACCTAAGAGATGTTCTTGTAGAACCACCGTATCTGGGAGTTTGAAATCGCCAATACGTCGTGGGCTGGCGTGGTGATTATGCCCACACCTACCTTCGAGAAAAGATCTATGGCCCTGCAGTGGGTCTCTTACAGGCTAATGTTTGTTATTATTTTTATTCTAGTAGCATTTTCTATGTAGTAAACAGAATATTTTACTGTTTGAAACATAAAAATCATCATTACATAGTATAAAACAAAGTCCTCTACCGCGTCTGTCTGTCTGTCTGTTCGCGATAAACTTAAAAACTATTGAACGGATTACCATACGGTTTTCACCAGTGGATAAAGTGATTCATGAGGAAGGTTTTAGTATATGATTTGTCAAGGATTTTTTTTAATATTCAAGGCGAGACAAGGTCTGTCGAGCCCGCTAGTAATTATATAATTTATTATTACCATTAACAATAGGATATGTGTAATCCTAACAATAATTATAAATAATTTCTTTATTATATATTCCTTCAAATCTCCTTTATCAGCTGTCTTATGTCTTAGTATTAACACTTTTTACAAATAGATATTTTTCGTGAATATTTTGTAATGGTATTTGTCACTAGATGGTGTTGTTATGAAATTTTCACATTGTGACGAATTTGTATTAAAACTGTATACTGGTATTATTTTATTAATTACTAGCTGACCCGTGCAACTTCGTCTGCACCAAAACGGTTATCACCGGTTTCAATCGTATTTTTAAACCTGAAACCCGATTGCAGCCACACCTACTATTTCCAATTGTAAATCCACACTATCAAGGGGCTCACTCAAACATGTACCCAGATGTGAGAAATCTTTTAAAATAAGCCTAGAACCCGTTCGTAGCGTCATCTACGGGGTTCAATTAAGATAAAAACTAACTTACATATATAGGCGGTAACGTAAAAAAATAACTTGAGGGGTCTATGGGCCCCAGTTGAAACCAAATTACTTTCCCTTTTGTGTAGACGTTTACTATACAGTCAGTATAGTTTACATTATAAAATATCAAGTCGATAGAGTTCAATTTTAAATTAAACGATAAAAATATTTATAAAATAAATAACAATATATTAAACACTGAATGATCTGGGATAGTCAAGTTACTACATCAAAAGGTAATCCTTGAGTTAGTTTGCTATTGAAATGAAAATTATATGTATGTATATATTGTGTACACTCTCTCTTTTTATCTGTCACGACACCTAACCTACTGTACATAGAAACTGCACATCCACAATACGTAAAAATAAAATTAAATCAAAAAAAATTTACACGAAAATCGAACAGAACAGACACGTTCATGTTATTACAAAAAAGTTAAATATCTACGTATTAAATACTTGGTTTAAAAAAAGTTTCCTAATAAAAGCACCGCGCTCGCCCGAGTCAAATACTAGCTGTGCCCGCAACTCCGTCTACGTGGAATCTAATATAGAAAACACAGTGACTAATAAAATCATCTAAACGTATTAAGTCAATTTAAGTCTCGTCGTCATTAAAATTACAACAACATTGTATAGAGTGAACCGATTTTAATGAAACTAAGATTAAATGTTACTCGAGTTGTTTGTGGTTTAGTTGGTGAGTTTTTATTATGAACGCAGTACTTTAACATTGATGCGTGTTCATACAAATAAACAAACAGACAGACATTTCTAAAAATGATTGAAATTTTTATGTTTCAAACAGTAAAATATTCTGTTTACTACATAGAAAATGCTACTAGAATAAAAATAATAACAAACATTAGCCTGTAAGAGACCCACTGCAGGGCCATAGATCTTTTCTCGAAGGTAGGTGTGGGCATAATCACCACGCCAGCCCACGACGTATTGGCGATTTCAAACTCCCAGATACGGTGGTTCTACAAGAACATCTCTTAGGTTTAGGTCTCTTCATTATGTCTTCCTTCACCTTCTTCTTCTTTTACCATTATCCCACATAAGTAGGGTCGGTACAACATGTTTGTCATGTTGTGGTATATGATTTGGCTTAATTTTTACGATCGGTCGCCTGCCTGACATCAACCCTCCTTGGGGTTATTTCGTTGTACCATTGTATTTATAATTATTATTATATAGTTACGAAGTTGATGGGATCTTTTAGCCTTACAACTTTTCTGTAGGCTTTAGCTTTAGTAGGCTATTTATAGTATTCTAATAATAATAAATTGTAACAGAAAACTAGCCAACTTTAGACTATTCCCGAGGACTGCATTTTCGGTTTTCTTTTCAGGATACGTGGGTTCAGAGTTTTCTCAGTAATAATAATATAATATTAAATACAATAAACCAATATAATAATATAAAATATGAGAACTATAATAGAAAAATAAATGCAAAAAAAAAAATGTTTTCCTTCATCGTCAGTCGATAATTGACATTCAATCGGTAAAACTTATTCTACAACCACGGCTATAATCGATTTTAGCTATTTTTTCCACGATTTTTAAATTTGCCGTACCATATAACCTATAAAAACAATACCAACGGGAATTGCGACTACGTCTTTACACGACCTATGACCTATACGGCTCACGGAGATGCTACATTAAACATGATTATAAGGCCACTTGTAAATGTCTCATTACTGGAGTAGAGGCTCCTTTACGAGGAGAAATTTGGTATCTATTGCGAGCTGAAATGAGACCTTGAGTAGATAAATAACTTCGTTACTATAAATAACATTAATTTAATTATAAACAATATACTTTAATCAATGTACACATGTATCTAACATATACATTTTATTACAAAAACGGGCAGTTCGGGCAATATATAATATGGGACCTCGCGAATCATTAAAAACGAAATTCCAGGAATTCGGTATCTTAACTCTGCCCTCCCAATACATTCTTGATAATTTAATGTATGTCCGGAAAAACTTTGAAAAACTGAATTTAGTAAAAGACCGGCATAATCTAAATACTAGAAACTGTAATAAACTGGTGGTCCCATGTTTCAGACTTAGCAAAACCAGTAATAGTTTTTTAGGTAATAGTGTTAGGTTCTACAATAAAGTCCCAAAGCATGTTACCGATTTGCCGGACTGTAAATTTAAGCGCCATGTCAAACGGGTTTTAGTTTCAAAAGGATATTATAGAGTGGATCAGTATGTGAATGATAGTGATGTCTGGAATTGACTCCTCTCTGTGCATCCACTAAAAGCATTGTATAATGTATTGGAAATATATGTTTAAAAAATGTACCCGATCGAGTTTCTTGCCGGTTCTTCTCGATGACTGGGTTGTTTCGGCTGGTAGTAGTCTTTGACGTTCATAAGTGCTTTATTAGGGCCTAAACTGAATAAAGTATTTTTGATTTGATTTGATTATATAAATACTAGCTGTGCCCGCAACTCCGTCTACGTGGAATCTAATATAGAAAACACAGTGACTAATAAAATCATCTAAACGTATTAAGTCAATTTAAGTCTCGTCGTCATTAAAATTACAACAACATTGTATAGAGTGAACCGATTTTAATGAAACTAAGATTAAATGTTACTCGAGTTGTTTGTGGTTTAGTTGGTGAGTTTTTATTATGAACGCAGTACTTTAACATTGATGCGTGTTCATACAAATAAACAAACAGACAGACATTTCTAAAAATGATTGAAATTTATCACTTACTAGCTGACCCGTGCAACTTCGTCTGCATCGAATCGGTTATGTAATTATTTACGACATCACATTAGAAACCTCATAAATAACAGTATTTCTCCAATACTTAATGGATGTTATTATACATATAAACGTTCCTCTTCAATCATTCTATCTATTAAAAAAAACCACATCAAAATCCGTTGCGTAGTTTTAAAGATTTAAGCATACATAGGGATATAGGGGCAGAGAAAGCGACTTTGTTTTATACTAGGTAGTGATTCCAAGACGCAACATTTTTTTTTACATTCTTATCACATGTATAGATATATAAAATAATTTAGGCATATAAGAATTCCTAAATATTCACGAACGTAATAGTAAAAGTTCTTAAAACATTAAATTTAAAATATAAAAATTATAGAAAAAACTAACACGGTTTGGTAGAACGCTGTGATGCTGCAGATCTAAACTGTAATCAGGTTAAAAGCTACTCAGTCTATTTAATCAGTGGAAGTAAAATTACATTAGGATAACTAGGTGCAACTGTTTACGAGATCATTTTGAGCAGAACATAGACTATATATATATACACTACTACAGATAATAAAATATGACATTTGTTTTATTTGCGTAAGTTGATGGTTGAAATAAAACATGTACGGTATTATTACAAAAAAGTTAAATACGTATTGAATCCTGGCTTTAAAAAGGTGTCATATTAAATGCACTGTTTTCCTTCATCGTCAGTCGATAATTGACATTCAATCGGTAAAACTTATTCTACAACCACGGCTATAATCGATTTTAGCTATTTTTTCCACGATTTTTAAATTTGCCGTACCATATAACCTATAAAAACAATACCAACGGGAATTGCGACTACGTCTTTACACGACCTATGACCTATACGGCTCACGGAGATGCTACATTAAACATGATTATAAGGCCACTTGTAAATGTCTCATTACTGGAGTAGAGGCTCCTTTACGAGGAGAAATTTGGTATCTATTGCGAGCTGAAATGAGACCTTGAGTAGATAAATAACTTCGTTACTATAAATAACATTAATTTAATTATAAACAATATACTTTAATCAATGTACACATGTATCTAACATATACATTTTATTACAAAAACGGGCAGTTCGGGCAATATATAATATGGGACCTCGCGAATCATTAAAAACGAAATTCCAGGAATTCGGTATCTTAACTCTGCCCTCCCAATACATTCTTGATAATTTAATGTATGTCCGGAAAAACTTTGAAAAACTGAATTTAGTAAAAGACCGGCATAATCTAAATACTAGAAACTGTACTAAACTGGTGGTCCCATGTTTCAGACTTAGCAAAACCAGTAATAGTTTTTTAGGTAATAGTGTTAGGTTCTACAATAAAGTCCCAAAGCATGTTACCGATTTGCCGGACTGTAAATTTAAGCGCCATGTCAAACGGGTTTTAGTTTCAAAAGGATATTATAGAGTGGATCAGTATGTGAATGATAGTGATGTCTGGAATTGACTCCTCTCTGTGCATCCACTAAAAGCATTGTATAATGTATTGGAAATATATGTTTAAAAAATGTACCCGATCGAGTTTCTTGCCGGTTCTTCTCGATGACTGGGTTGTTTCGGCTGGTAGTAGTCTTTGACGTTCATAAGTGCTTTATTAGGGCCTAAACTGAATAAAGTATTTTTGATTTGATTTGATTATATAAATACTAGCTGTGCCCGCAACTCCGTCTACGTGGAATCTAATATAGAAAACACAGTGACTAATAAAATCATCTAAACGTATTAAGTCAATTTAAGTCTCGTCGTCATTAAAATTACAACAACATTGTATAGAGTGAACCGATTTTAATGAAACTAAGATTAAATGTTACTCGAGTTGTTTGTGGTTTAGTTGGTGAGTTTTTATTATGAACGCAGTACTTTAACATTGATGCGTGTTCATACAAATAAACAAACAGACAGACATTTCTAAAAATGATTGAAATTTATCACTTACTAGCTGACCCGTGCAACTTCGTCTGCATCGAATCGGTTATGTAATTATTTACGACATCACATTAGAAACCTCATAAATAACAGTATTTCTCCAATACTTAATGGATGTTATTATACATATAAACGTTCCTCTTCAATCATTCTATCTATTAAAAAAAACCACATCAAAATCCGTTGCGTAGTTTTAAAGATTTAAGCATACATAGGGATATAGGGGCAGAGAAAGCGACTTTGTTTTATACTAGGTAGTGATTCCAAGACGCAACATTTTTTTTTACATTCTTATCACATGTATAGATATATAAAATAATTTAGGCATATAAGAATTCCTAAATATTCACGAACGTAATAGTAAAAGTTCTTAAAACATTAAATTTAAAATATAAAAATTATAGAAAAAACTAACACGGTTTGGTAGAACGCTGTGATGCTGCAGATCTAAACTGTAATCAGGTTAAAAGCTACTCAGTCTATTTAATCAGTGGAAGTAAAATTACATTAGGATAACTAGGTGCAACTGTTTACGAGATCATTTTGAGCAGAACATAGACTATATATATATACACTACTACAGATAATAAAATATGACATTTGTTTTATTTGCGTAAGTTGATGGTTGAAATAAAACATGTACGGTATTATTACAAAAAAGTTAAATACGTATTGAATCCTGGCTTTAAAAAGGTGTCATATTAAATGCACCGCGGTCGCTGAATGTTCGCCATCTTGCTTTTTTGTCTCGCTTTGGCTACGTTAGGTTAGATTTGTGAAAAAGGACAACGCGAACTTGCCTTAGGCGAACACGGTGCATTTATTAGGAAACTTTTTTAAACCAAGTATTTAATAAGTATTTCACTTTTTTGTAATAACACGGATAGACTTCTAAGTTGGATATAAAATCTAGACATTCGAGTTGGAAATGTAACAGTAAACAGCATTATTTCATTCATTTTATATATAGGTATCTCTTTAATTATTTCTTACTTGTTTTAGCTCACGGCTTTGCTTGCGATAAATTAGATTCGACTTATTCTCTGAGAATAGTACTTTTCGTTGGACGAAAGTCACTTTAGGTTCTTCTCTGTGCGCATGTCAACGTGTATGCAAAATTCCAGAAGCATCGATTGTCGATGTCAGCGTAACAAAAAAGAATAAACTCATATTCGCATTTATAATTTTAATAATTTTAGTATTATATATTTTATAAAATAAATAATGTGGACGAGGTAAAACATATTATGAGAAAATATATTAATTTGTTTTAATTCACTACAACTGTGACGAGTGATACATGATAATAGTTATATTAAGCAGTGTAATTTTAATAAACCAATGACCTAAAGCTAATCTTTCATCGGTCTAAATTAATTTAATCACGCCATTAGAAGCACGTAGAATTCACAAAACGAAGAGAAAATGATTTTCATAAGTTATCACTAGTTAACAAATACTATACTAACATTATTTTATTACATAGTATAAAATAAAGTCCCCTACCACGTCTGTCTGTCTGTCTGTTCGCGATAAACTCAAAAACTACTGAACCGATCTTCAAGCGGTTTTCGCCAGTGGATAAAGTGATTCATGAGGAACGTTTTGGTATATAATTTGTCAAGGATTTTTGTGTAATACGGGCGGGACAACGTCTGCCGGGCCCACTAGTATAATAATATTTTTAGTTTTAAACTTTTAATTCACTAGAATTTCCTGTTAGTAGTAACTACTGTTACCGTCTAAATAACCTGTCTCGCCCTGATAATAAAACCTTGACAAATCATGTACCTAAACCTTCATCATGAATCAATTTATCTACTGGTGAAAGCCACATGACAATCCGTCGTTTTTGAGTTTATGGTCAACAGACAGACAGACGTGGCAAAGGAGTTTGTTTTAAAATATGTAGGTTGTGATTAACTAACCGCATAAAAGAATGAAGTATTAAGGGCTCATTTAATTTAACTAAGAAAACATACATTCAATTCTATTATTATAAACAGTTCGCGATGAAAATGTGAAGACTTACATTTCTGCTATAATAGCACATTTCTCGTGTCTTTGTCATACTGAAAATGACAAGCAAGCGTGGTTACTGTGCCTTCGCGCATTTTTAATATAAGCCTTCTGTGTTTCTTTCTTTTGTTATTCAAATACTCTTGTTCTTGGAAGGTAAGGTTTTTCCATTATTTTAAGAAATGCAATGTTTATTTAAGTTGAACTTTTAAAGTGTTTTTATAAATGCCATTTTTTTGTTATATTTTCATGCCTTAACTACTCATCCGAGCATCGAGAAATTTTACGTATACATTGTCAGGGATATAAAAAAGCAAACGGGTGGATAGATACAGTCGGATCAGTTTTTATGAAATTTCGTACACGGCAAGTAGGTTTGTACTTTCCAATTTGATAGCTTATAAAGATTATGAATAATTATTTTTAAAAGCGTACAATATAAATAAATGACGAGAGCATTAAATAATTATTAGTTTATAATAATTTATAGTCAAGTGATTTGTCCGGTAGAATAGCAATTCGATTTCCGCAGGTTTTGAACACCCAATTATACCAACGAATTTTACGAAATTCCGGTACATATAGACTTTTAAATTGCTAACGTTATTATGTTATGTCTAGCCTTTGATAATCAGCAATACAGAGTTGTGGAAAATGTGCCATGAAGATCCCATAGATCATCAAGTTCGACGTTGAAAGTGGACCTGGATCGGCCACACTTTACCTCTTTATAATATTAGTATAGATTAGGCATTGGACTGGAATCCCCAAGGCATGCGGAAACATTGTCGACCTCAATCCGATATACACGTATTCATTTGTGAATCATGCAATTTCGATTGTATGTATGTATTCGAATGTATGAATAGCTTAGAATAGTTAGCTAGGACAGACGCGTCTTTTTCCAGGTAACAGCCCAAGCCGAGGTGTGCGTGCACCCTTGTGTATGTTACCTAAAACCCAAATCGGTTGTGTGCCTTAAGCGCCAACCTTAGTAGTCCGGTGAAGCTGTAAAGACCTTGCCGGGTCAATAGCGTAGTCAGTTCGAGAGAAAAAAAAAAAAAAAATTGTCGACCTAGAATAGACCTGGCGAAGATCTGTGCTCGTTAAATCTATGAAGATTGGCATAATTGAGGTGAATCGTCACGCTATCGACAGATCGAGATGGAGAAGCATCATATCTGCCCTCTGTCCCGACAGTTTGAGGTCATAAGATCCCAAGAGTAGGATAGTTCCCACAAATTGTTTCCGAGCGTAGAATCTGGTGTAAGGATAAATAATGTTGATGATGCAGCTTAAGTGTATCATAATAATAACAAATATGTGTATTTAACTACTGTCGTAAAATAAAGATGATTTGCCTTTACTATTTATCTTAGAGTAGTGCGACGTCTATCTCACGTCACTGTAGTATGTTAGCAAGTAAAAATATTCTCCATATTGTACCCAAAGACACTCTTATCATAACACAAACTATTGTTGACTTTTTTTGTTACAGCATTTTGTTCATTACAGTCTACTAAAATATTCTGCTTTCAAGGAGGGGGTATCAATATTGAGAATCGTGATTCGTGGGTAGCATTTTGCCCGCTTTATTTAAAGGAAAATGTGGTTGCCATTAATGGATTTTTAAGTTATAAAAAAGTCGGCATTTACTAATGTAATGTAGGTGGTAGAGCCGGATGCCCACTTCCCCTCTCCCCCCCTCCCCACTTCTTCCCCCTCCCTAAAAACAGACTGGCAACGCACTGACGACTCCCCTGGTGTTGTTAGTGTCTATGGACGGGATGATCACTTAACATCAGGTGACACACCAGTTCGTTTGCCTCCTATAATATTAAAAAAAAACGAAGCTTGTTATAATATTTGTAATTATTTATATGTTTATGTTATAATTTAATGTGATTAAAAAAACCAACGACTATGTATGTTAATGCTCCGTGAAAAGGGTCAACTTAGTTTGTAATTATGGTAAATGGTAACGTAAATATTTCTTATTATTACATTTTATATCTCGTGACTTCGTTATGTTGAAAATGGTTTTGTTATTCGACGAAAACTACGTCCTTTAACCGCAATTTTGTCGTTAATCGTTATTAATCTCTATACAGATTATAAGTTAACTTGTATTTATTAAATTCAAATATTCATATAACAATTATTACTTTAATTGCTTCTAGACGAATACACGACGACACGACTATGCCGGTTTGCCGCCATTATGCTTAAGTCAATACAACAACTGTAATGCTATAATTATTAAATACAAATCTTCTTTCTCTGTTTATAAATTTGTAGATAATAATATAAAACGTTTTTTTTTACCCCGAATAAGAACGTAAAACTAACGTGTCTGTACTCTTACGTTATTGTGAAAAAAAAATTGCTGGTGTCTTGGATTAAGTAATAAAATATATTTCAATAATTTTTAGAAAAATGTCTGTCTGCCTTTCTCTCTATCTGTCTATCTGCCTGTCTGTGTGTACGTTTGTTTGTTTGAATACGTATTATTACTATGTTCTGCGATCACGATAAAACCTCACCAAGGAAACCTTAAAACATATCCTCGTGTAACATTTAGTCTTTGGTTTTATTAAAATCGGTTGGCTATATAAAAAATATTGTAACTTTATTGACGACGCAACTTAAGTACAAGAGAAAAGTAGATGATAAGTAAGATAAGTAAGAGGACATAATACTTTTAAATGATTTTATTACTCGCTGTTTTTTTACATTAGATTAACGTTATTTTCAATTATTTTCCACTTGCTATTGTGGCGCCATCTTAATTTGCTGCCTTTCAGCGGACACTTTTTAATATACTGAGATGGTTCTCCTTACCTCTACCCTCCATAGTTAGAATTTATCGTTATTTAATTTTATATGTTATATAACATGATAATATTATTCTTCAACTAACGACGATATACGCAAAAATAAATCACAACGGCCTTGTTATAAAGGACTGACCTCTGGCTAGGTTTGGGTTACGCATAAGGCCTGGGGCGGAAACGATGACGTCATTACCGCATCCGCTGGCCATGCCGCAGCGCGCCAAATAGCCGCGGACATTCTAACTGTCCGAGTGAAATTAAAATATTATCAAAGAGAGGAACTGGCGTAACGAGTTTATTATAAGCGTATATAGCTTTTCGTTTGCATATATGTATTCTGAAGAAATTGTAGGTATATGATAAGTTTAATTATGAACGATAATGAAGTCAAATGACCTACATAGTTTAATTGTAAATCCAATTGACAAAAATAAGTAATGGCTTCTAGAAAGATGAGAACGCTCAAAGTCTCTCAAAGGGCAATGGAAAGCGCTGTACTCGGATTTTACATGTTACACTTGTTTGGACACGCATCACTCCTAAAGTACTAGGTTCAAAATAAAACCTCACCCAAATGTGTGGTACTAACGACAGTAACTCGTCGGTGGTAATGGAAACGAACGTCGATGTGTGGGGAGATACCGTTAAGTAGGACATTTAAGTATTCAGCTATTAATTTGCAAGGTTCTAATGCAAGTATTCGTCTCGGATATTGAGCAGTTTTCAATGTATTACTTAGGATATTTTTAATTACGTTATTTCATAAAAACCAAGGCAGTAATGTTAAACTTTCACAAAAGTAACATAAATTCGATAGAAGTTACCATTTTGAATAAATTACAATAAAAAAAACAGTAGAAAATGCATCCTGTAAAATACATAGATATTTTCATGAGAACGAAGCTGCTCTTAATGTAAAAAATCTGTAAAAGTACTTCTAGCTTTATACTGAAATTGAAATAATATTTATAGAGGATTCTGCATATTTATAAGTTCATGAATATCGATGAATTTTAAAGCCAGCACGAAAAGACAAATTGATCATACATTTTAAATGGAGATCGGGTATTTTAAATTGACAATATAGCAATTTAAACATAAAAAGCTGGCTTTTATCTGTTTGATATTTTACAGGGATTTATATAGAATTGTATAATACACATAATCTATATACAACACTTTATAAGCAACCATATTATAACTAAAAAGGTGTAGATACGTTACCTAACATGATAATAGGTATTTACCTATGAAATTGCCGTTCTGCATTACTGGCCATTTGAAATCAAAATAATTTTTGTTTGGCTAAGAATTCTAATTTCATATTAATTTTATTTTAAAAACATGGAATTCTTTTTCCAGAACTAGTCATTTGTTTATTGATTAGTGTTACATTTTCATCGCATTTCAATCTTTTTTGTCATCATGGATACGTTAAAAATTCGAGTAATTATGGATTATGAGTACCGTCGTGGCAGCAACGCGGCACACGCGGCACGCAACATCAACGACGTTTACGGAGCTAACACTACAAACCAACGCACCACCTGATATTGGTTTGCTCGCATCCGTTCTGGGAATTTCGACCTGAAAAATAAAGCTCGCGGTCGTCCGAAGACTTTGGTCGACAATGACAAATTAAAGGAGATTGTGGAAGCTGATGATACACTATCTACGGTTGAATTAGCAGCAGCTTTCGACGTTAGCATCAAAACAATATTGGTCCATTTGCGTCAAATTAGCAAGTTAAAAAAGCTTGACAGTTGGGTGCCCCACGAACTCAATGATCGCCAGCGCGAAGTACGCGTCGAGACGTGCCTTGCACTGCTCAACAGACACACAAATGAAAGAATTCTGAACCGCATTGTTACTTGTGATGAAAAATGGATTCTGTTTAATAACCGCAAGCGCTCAGTAAGTTGGTTGAATCTTGATTCAGCACCTAAACAATGCCCTAAACGGAAACTTACCCCTAGAAAAGTGATGGTCACTGTTTGGTGGTCTAGCGCCGGTGTGATTCATCACATCTTCTTACCAAACGGGGTGAGCATTACCGTAGATGTGTACTGTGAAGAACTGAACACAATGATGGAGAAGCTGGCTCATCTCCAACCAGCATTGGTCAATCGCTCGTCTCCGCTGCTCCTGCACGACAACGCGCGACCTCATACTGCACAGCAGACGGTCTCCAAGTTGCAAGAACTGGGGTTGGAAGTTCTCCGTCGTCCGCCCTACTCACTAGAGCTTGCGCCTACAGACTACTACTTTTTCCAGAATTTGGATAACTCCTTGGCGGTAAAAAAATTCAATAGCCTAGAGGCAGTACAAAATGCCTTTGAAGAATTTGTTGCCTCCCGTCCAGCTGATTTATTTAAGAAGGGCATCAATAAACTGCCACTGCGTTGGCAAAGATGCATTGATTGCATGGGTGATTACTTCGATTAATAAAAAAAAATACATGAAATAAATTTGTTTAAATTTTTTCATACTAAACGGCAATTTCATAGGTAAAGACCTAATATATTGACAAAACCGATGGCATGAAAACGCACACATACGTAAACTGTCTTGCATAAAATGTGGAAGTAAGATGGTATATTCTCAATATCGGTGGGGAAAAAGAAATAGTTATATGTTGCTTAGGTACGGGCGGATTGATGGGACAGCCGTCAAAAATAAGCTAGCTAGCCAAGCTTTAACAAGGCGCTGTCGAAGCGCTTATGACGTATCTATAGATATAATATCATTGTTTATGAGCAGTTAAAATTATGGCCGTGTTGTTACAAAATATTAAATACGTATTGAATACTTGCTTTAAAAAAGTTTGGGTACTTTTGTATTAAATGCACCGTGCTTGCCGAACGTTCGACATCTTGCTCTTTACTCTCTGTTTGGTTAGGTTTGGTTAGACTTGCGAAAAAGGATAACACTAGCTTGCCGCGGCAGCGGTTGGTGAGCGCGATGCATTTAATACGAAAGTACCTAAACTTTTTTTAAACAATTGTTCAATACGTATTTAATTTTTTTGTAATAACACAGCGGTATTATAGTTTTTGATGCTCGTTGATTTTCAAGTCACCAAGTCAAAGTCCACCATATTTGACTTGACAATTAAGTCATTAAGTTCTGGCTTTGAATAGCTGATGTTTACATTAATTTTTTTCTCTGCCTAGAATCTGGACTTTAGGTAAAATACCTATTAATATTATACTAGTGCTAGACAGTAATATTACTATCACACATACCAGTTCTGTTTGTGTTCAAAGTCTAAGAGATTACAAACAAACAATGTCAGTAAAGAACAAAAAAACGTATAGGGTCAGAAGATCTCCATCATGAACAAAATTCCTATAATATACAGTAAGGAATTCAATCAAATAGTTTCATAATAAAGTTACGATACTCGCACGCGCACACTCGTTTATAATAGATAGAGCCAGGCAGAGAGAGAAAGAGGGAAAAAGTAACTTCAAAGGGGCATAACGTATGTGACGCTTTTTCTTACGTGGTGATTTCTAATAATCAACTGCTATGGCGCGTAGTCAACTACGTTCCTATTTTTGGCATTTCTTTATATTTTATAGACATCTTATCTATTATGTATGACCTTAAACCTGTGATATTTCCACAATTAAGATAAATATAACGATTCTTCATACTCTATAATTCATAAAACCAACTGTTACTTACATACAAAAAATATTACCCTGCTTTTGCGCAGTGGGTAAAAATATCTGGTTTAGCTAAATGTAATAAATTGATAAACGCATTAAAATCCCTAAATGAATTCTTAAAAAATCTAAATTGACCGACTTAATCTTAAATAGTTATTTACTCATACATTTCCTACCTTGATTAATTATCAAAAAGTTTCATTTATAAATTATCTACAGCATAGGGTCTATAACCATTCGATGCGCAATTTTTCATAGATGGTTCTAAGATACTTATTTTTTTTATTCCACTTCTGTATACATTTTTAAATTAAATAAAACACGCGTATAACGAAGCGGGCGGGTATCAGCTAGTTGTACATATATGTAGCTAGTTTTTCTTGAGTAGCGTTCTCTCTGAGATTTTCTTACTTATGCATTCACACGTTTAGTTACTCGACAGCTACTTAAACCTCTGCTGTTGACTGCTGACTTCAGCGGAAATCTTAATAAAACGGCTAGTTATAACGGATACAGTACCTATATAAGATATAAATATTATCATATGACTATATGGCAATAACGATAATGTATCATTAATGAATTACAATGTTGTATTATTCTAGGAAGACTGTTGTCAATTATTATGACCTACCGTTTTATATTGTAATGCAATTTTTAACAGGCACATGGTACTAGAATGAATATTCATTGTTCGTATTCGACTTTGAGTGTGGACAACATGTCCGTTTTTTTAACATTATTTTTGGTAATCAATCTTTTAGATTATTACTGCCATTGTCGAGTAGTTAATAGTATTACAAGTTCTTCTTCTATTTTATTTTTGCCAACCAGTTTTCTAGTAGGCTATTATTTCCATTTTCAAGTGAGTATCGATATTACAAGTTTCTTGATATAATTACAATGAACTAACAAGATGGTGGCCATCTTGTTAGATCTTTCCATGGAGTTTTTGTGGCATCTCAGAATTCACGGTCCGTGGTATTATTTTCCATTCACTTCACTTATGCACAATAAACAAACTATATTACATAAAACACCAACAATTTTACACAATATAGAGTCAAGTAACACAAGATCATAAATAAAATATAAAATCCACTACATAACAGATCAAAATCCCGCCAAAAATTCCCGCATGTTCGTTGTTGCTTAATATTTTCATTTTCACACTTTGCGATAGAAACGGCCGACCATTGTCACTGTCAATAATATTAATAACTGTTAATCAGCATCAAAATAATTATGTCATTAATTTTGTTTTAAATATCGCATCAGAATAATGTATTTTAAGCATGAGTCGTAGTGTCGACTATTTTTTGTTATGAGTGAGTTCTATTACTGTTTAATTACCTTTTAAAAACTTTGTACAAATAAAATTTGGTTCAGAAAAGTTCAAGCTAGCGAACTAATCACACTTGTTTACCAAGGATATCAGAACGGTACTAAAAATACGTATATTGGTATAGTATATGTATCTATAGAACTAAATAACTGGCTTTTAATCAATATGTGAAAAATATATTATGACACAGTTATAGTCAAACCTTATTCAAAAAAAACTTCCTTAAAAAATTTACCACAAATACTGTAGGTAGAACTGTAGGGTTCAGCAGCATATCCGGAACCGGACTGTCTCAGTCAGGTGTGGTGTGAGCTATACGCCTGCCGCCGGGGGGTGTTGCGGAGCCTGCTCACGCACCCCGTGACTTCCCTCATAGTGCGGAGTAGAGTCCATCGTGGAGTTTTTTAGTCGGTAAAAGTCGCCGAAAGGCACCGTTACCGTTGCGTCGAAGTACGCGAGGGGCGGTCGACTCAGCTCAGACCTCCTCCAGGTCTGACAGTCCCATGAGGATTCTTCTCCACGTAAAAAAAAAGGTATGAAAAGAAGACCTAACCATATTTGTTTCCACTTGAATTCCAAGCGGCTCGTAGTACAAATACTGATTTTATTTGACTGGTGAAACTGACCTACATAGAAGCCGCTGGAGATGAAATTATTTGTTTCTTCCAATGTGTAGTATTCCAGAACAACCATATTCTGCGAAAATCTGGTTACTAGTTATTACAGTACAAACCAGTGGATCAATGATGTGAAATATAACGCAGACTGTTTATGTTAGGTTCGTTTGTAAAATTACAATTTGAATAAAGTCTTAAATATTATTTCTAGAGTTTATGTTCTTTCAGAATCAAGGTGTGATCGAGTGATAATAAAAAGTTAAAGGAAATAAACGCTCATAGTATTAGTTCGAGAAATTTATGTTATTAGATGCTGTAGCATTCCTAGTAAAGTAACTTTTGAATATTCCCGAATATCTTTCATAAACATTCATTACAAAGGAAATTAATTAGAAGAAAACAAGAATTTATCATTACAATTTATTTTGAGGACTTAGCCATACGGTATCTAAAACACATATTTTGACGTTGCTAATAATAAGTTACTCATAAATAAATTAAAATGTCTATACTTATTCAATAAGAAAAATGATTTCCTCAGATCCGTTAATATTCCATATTGTTTGTGAAGGTTTTTTTTTTTTTTTTT
>MU158760.1:554992-602702 GCA_015888305.1 Antheraea pernyi
TTTTTTTTTTCTCGAACTGACTACGCTATTGACCCTGCAGGGTCTTTACAGCTTCACCGGACTACTAAGGCGAGCGCTTAAGGCACTCAGCCGATTTGGTTTTTAGGTAACATACACAAGGGCGCATGCGCACCTCGGCTTGGGATGTTACCTGGAAAAAGTCACGTCTGACCTAGCTAACTATTCTAAGCTATTCATACATATATACATTTGTGAACCATACAGTCGAAATTGCATGATTCACAAATGAATACGTGTATATCGGAATGAAACGATTGAAGATCGCTTTCCCTTGAGGGGTGCGATCGAGGACAACGAGAACCATGTCATATGGAACCCTGGTGCGCGAGGAGCGCATACGATGAATCTCGCGAACAGGAATCTTCTGTTCTTTGAGGTCGTCCGAAATGTCATAAGTCGAGAGTTCAGAAGGAACCCTACGGATCACAACCCGTAGTTTACGCTCCTCCTCGAGAGAGTGCGTGAAATAGCCCCACTGGTTGTCCCGAAGGAAACGAGTGAGGTCACGATGGGCGGTGGACGTGGCTACCTTCACCTGAATACCTACAGCGGTATTCACAGCGGAGGTGTAAGGGATGCCTGCCGTTTCCAGCAGGCTAGAAATTTCAACCCAAGACGCTTTGTCATGTCAAATCAAAAATACTTTAGGCCCTAATAAGGCGCTTATGAACGTCAAAACTACCACCGGTACGGAAAACAACCCAGTCATCCAGACGAACCAGCAAGAAACTCGATCGGGTGTATCTTTTTAACATATATATATATATTTCGAATACATTATACGTTACAATACCTTTTTTAATGAATGTACAGAGAGGAGTCTATTCCAGACATCACCACCGTTCACATATTGATCCACTCTATAATAGCCTTTTGACACAAAAACCCGCTTGACATGGCGCCTAAATTTACAGTCCGGCAAATCGGTAATAAGTTATGGGACTTTATTGTAAAACCTAACACTATTACCTAAGAAACTATTACTGGTTTTGCTAATTCTGAAACATGGGACGACCAGTTTGTTACAGTTTCTAGTATTTAGAACGACGTTGATATCAAAACGACACGTTAGATATTTAATTTAGATTATAATTACCCTTTTCGGCGAGGACACTTAGTATTTTAGAAAACATTACACATTTAGAACTACGAGCAATCAACGAAATACTTGTCTGTACTTCCAAAATTCTTTGCCGAAACTTTGCTAATAATAAACTTCAAAATTCCAAAAAGTGGATTTTTTTTAATGTAGCACAGCAAAATGACTTCTCTTTACCTGATGGTAAGCACAGTACAATGCAAAAAGCGAGACAGGGGAAAAATAACATAAGACTACTTAAATAAACAAACAATAAAAAGAAAATAAATTTAAAAATAAATCACTGAAGAATTAAAGAAATACGTAAATAAATAGATAAATAAATGAGTAAATAAATAAATATACCAAGAAATAGATAAAGCAATAAATAAATACAAGGAAAGGTCTCACTCAGTTCCAAGAAAAAGAACGCAGGTGCGCTGCACCTGTGAAGCGCAGGTGTGCCGGATCGAAACAACACAATAACTGACGTCACTAAATCACGAGTATTAAAATCGAACTTAGCGCGCGCAGCAAAACGGACACCCGTTCGAGTCGACGGTCCGATCGGAACTCCATTTGAATAAAGTCTTAAATATTATTTCTAGAGTTTATGTTCATTCACAATCAATGTGTGATCGAGTGATAATAAAAAGTTAAAGGAAATAAACGCTCATAGTATTATTTCGAGAAATTTATGTTATTAGATGCTGTAGCATTCATAGTAAAGTAACTTTTGAATATTCCCAAATATCTTTCATAAACATTCATTACAAAGGAAATTAATTAGAGGAAAACAAGAATTTATCATTAGAATTTATTTTGAGGACTTAGCCATACGGTATCTAAAACACTTATTTTGACGTTGCTAATAATAAGTTACTCATAAATAAATTAAAATGTCTATATCTTATTCAATAAAAAAAATTATGTCCTCAGATCCGTTAATATTCCATATTGTTTGTGAAGGCTCGTCTACGCAACCAATTAGTCAGGTCCACCATGACACATGGTGTTAAAACATAGACGTGTATGTGGTAAAAAGAGAGAGATATACGGGTCGTGCTTGCCATTAAACTACAAGATTGAGTGAGATTTGTCGACATTTGACGTCGCACGAACGTTCGTGACGTTGGAAAGGTAATCACGAAACTGAATTAAAGTTGGGCAGTACATGTTGCCAGATAAAGTGATGGCAGACAGTGTAAAGTTTTGATATAGTGGTGGCCACGTATATGGAAGAGAGATGTCGTTTGCCCATTAGCTCGTTGGGTGGACAACATTATTAAAATCGTTGGTAAAACATGGATGAGCTTAGCTCCGGACCGAGATAAGTAGCGTAAAAGAAGAGAGGTCTATGCTCTCTAGTAGGTGATTAACCATTTCTCCATCCTTGGAGTAAAAATTCCGTTAACCGTATTAATCGATTTAAAAAAATATATTTGGCAGGGATGACTTATGGGTTCGCGTCACCGATGGCCTCGACATGCTTGTGACTCGTCATCGATAACCTCGGCATGCTCGTGACGTATTCGTGACGTGGCTAGCGACGCGACGCGTAGTATAGCAGCCTGTGTACATATAATATTGAACTTATGCAGCCCATGTGTTGCCCATGTGCAGCATATGTTTGATTAACTATATACAATTATGATTCAAAGTACCAATAGATGTGAAAACTAGATTAATGTTAATAATTTCAGTTTACAAATTATGAAATGTAAATAAGTCAGTTAGTTACTTATAAGTTAGTTATTCCATTGTTTTGAATTATCGTCGGCAGCCTTTATAATTGTCTTGATTTTTTTTTAATTTAGATACTTAGGTCCACAAACAACATGCCAGTAACATCGTACCTTAACCTTGGCGTATTGTTTACTGTATAAGTTACGCTACACTTAAAAATATTTTTCAGTAATAAAACAAACGAAATCAGAATAAAGGTGCGAACCAAAAGTCTGGAGAAATATTAAAAAAAGAAAATAAAAAAAATACCTTGACGTATTCACCAAAAAATCTTAGAGTTAATCACAACCCCCATATATAATCTTGGCTTCCTCACTTGTAGGAGCTATCAAGATTCTATGGAAGATGCCCGGATTTATTACATTAAGCAGCGATCGACTTATAACAAAAATTATGTTCCACTATTAGCGTGCTAGAGAAGTTAAATATAGCTCAATAGAAACAACAAAGTATAATTAACCGCAAGCCTGTTCGTTGTGTAACCGATTCCGGTTTCGTTCAACTCAATAGACTATTCAAAATTAAATTACCTCGTACAAATACATACTAGAGAAGGGGTGAACATCTATAATATTACCAGCATAGACCGGTATCTAACTTCCGGTTTGAGCATCCGACCTACTTTAGAATCGTATTTGAGTTGAGTATAATGAAACTGCTGTTTAACTTGGGTTTTGAATTAATTATGAACAGTAATAATTGTTTTCAAATTGTAGTTGTTTAAACATATATTTATAATAAAACAATTTTGATGTGAAACATCTATAGACGACGGTAAATCTGATTGTTGGTGTGGCGATACCGTGGTGATACAGGCTGTGTGTATGAGACTTGGCGACGCGATGCTATGCGCAAGCGACTATGCTAATAAAAATCTAATATAACGAAGTAATAGATCAACTACACAGGAAACTGAATATAACAGGAATGTTATTCAGGACACGGCACAGTTATCTATACATATAACAAAAATATAAATCTAACATGGCTGTAAATTTTAGATTTTTGTATGAAAATTGTCGCAGATGTCTAGAAATCTATACTAATATAATAAAGAGGTAAAGTTTGTGAGTTTGTGACGTTGTAAGGGGTAATCTCAGGAACTACTGGTCCGTTTTGGAAAATTATTTCAGTGTTATATAGGTAATTTATCAGGAAAGGTTATAGGCTATATATCATCACGCTAAGACCCATAGGAGCGGAACAGCAATGAAGAATGTTGCAAAATCGGGGTACTTTTTCCTTTTCAGAGCTTCCGCTGCGTCTTAGCGCAAAATAACCATTCCATGCGTACGAAGTCGCGGGTAGAGGCTTGTAAGTAATAAAATACATTTCAATCAATCAGAGATTTCTGTCTGCTCGTATGAACACGCATCACTGCTAAAGTACTCGGTTTAAAATAAAACCCGCATATAAGAAATATATGAAGCATATCTTTAGGAGTAACTTAGTCTTTGTTTCATTAAGTATAACTTAAGTATGAGAGAAAAGTATATAAGCAAATGGACTAAATACGTTCAGATGACTTTATTAATCATTGTTTAGTACATCAGGTTCCACGTGGACGAAGTCGCGGGCACCGCTAGTTATATAATATATATAGGGACTATACCTTTCTTGTAAATCCCCTTAGTGTATATAACGTCGACCCTTCACGGATGAGGTGAAACGAAATAATCCGCTTATAATAAACGCGAATGTCCGAGACGACACGGTATTATGTTGGACCATTGTTTGTGGTTGTATTAATAATGTAAATTTATTCCCTTTGTTAAACTAACTTATTAGACAGATGCTTATAAATTCAGTAAAGAACAACTACCTCTATAATTCATCCATATTTTTTTCAATCAATCCATTTGCATGTTTATAAGGTATATTACTATTTATTAAATATCATTCATTTATTACCATTCCAATCATAAGCTATTAGTAAATTAGAGTAGTTAGCTAGAAATTTAACATAATATATAATTACAAAATGATGTATGCTGAAATTGAATGTGTTAAAATGTATAAAGTATAATATATTATCATATCATAGGTGGCAAACGAACAACTGGGTCACCTGAAGTTAAGTGATCACCACCGTCCATAGACACTAACAACACCAGAGGAGTTGCAAGAGCGTTGCCACCCTTTGGGGGAAGGGTTAGGGGAGGGAGAGGGAGAGGAGAGAGGAGAGGGGATGGGAGGTGGGCCTGCGGCGCTCTCACTGACCGAACGAAACGCAACAATGCAAGCACTGTTACTTCACGTCGGTTTTCTGTGAAAGGTACTACCCCGGGCGAGCCGACCCATTCTTGCTGAAACCAGTAATAGTTTCAGCGTGTCTCTACCACCTACAAAACTTTATAGGCTTAGTACAAAATTACATAGAAAAAAAGGTATCTAATAACGAAAGCGTAATGTACATTACTATGGTAAACGTTAAATCAAGATATATTTTTAATTATTGGAACGAAGTTCCTTAACGCGGCTTTCGGTATGAGTTGACTGGTAGAAATCGTCACGTAAGGAAAAAGCGTTATGACTCCTCTATGGGACTTTTTCTCTCTTAGTATCAATTTTTTCGTACGCTGGTGGTTATATATGTAATCTCAATACCGAACGCGTCGAAACTATATTGAAACGTATTTTTTCTTTTGTATTTGTTTATATTATTGTATTAATTATTAATAATTGAATGTTTTTTTTATAATTTATGAGATAAAAGTTTTTGATTTCATTTCTTATTTTAACGTCGAGGAATGTTGTTTCTGACGGCTGTCCTTTGACCGCCTACCTTTTTGTAATTGTGTGCTTGCTATAAATTCATATTGAATAAAAAAAGGCATAAAGTAGAGGACCCCTGAGCGGTAGAGACATCTCTGAAAGTTCAGTATAGCTATGTACATCAAAGAAGAATTTTTGATAGACCGAACCGATTTAAATAAACCAAAAACTAAATGTTATTCGAGAATATGATTTTCTTGGTGAAGTGTTATCGTGAACGTAGAACTTTAGCTGTGATGCGTATTAAAACAAACAGACAGATATACATTTCTAAAAACGATTGAAATGTATTTAATCACTTTCTCCAAGTCGGGGTTTTGGCATTTTTTTTTTCACAAAAATCTAAAGAGTACATATACAGTTTATAAAGGATGACTCACCTGTCAACTCTAAAAGCAAGCCTTTCTCAATCCTGGGTACTGCACCTGACTGGACTATTTTAATGGATACGTATGACAGGCACTATAAAATCCCAGAGGATGTTGTTGTTTCGTCATCCAGACCGGACATATCCCTCTTTTCTAGACACATTAAACATATATTACTAGTAAAGCTTACGGTACCGTGGGAAACCAACATTCCTAAAGGCCACACAATCGAATTAAATAAATATTACGATCTAACTAACGAACTAAATAAAAATGGCTATGTGGTTAATTTATACGCGGTAGAAGTAGGAGCGAGAGGTATACCAGTAAAGTCTCTCTATAACCTTTTGAAGGACCTTCGCCTGTTGAGAACTGCGGTAAGTTCTATTTTAGAACGAGTATCAAAGGCTGCACTAACAGGTTCCTACCAAATTTGGCTAGGCAGGGCGGGAAACTCGAGCAGTGAAGGTGAGCGTTGATGCGCATCTCAAAGGGGGCCTCCTTAAACCAACAACTGGGTCGCAAGTCCTGGGAACTGCTCTGAGTTTCTCCCTCAGCCACACGATGGGCCCGGCACCCGCACGGTGAATCCATGGAATGCTAAGAAGTTCGTCTCATGTTAGATTTACATTTTTATTATATGAATAGATTCTTATATTTTCTCATTCATTAGCTATTGATGTTGTATCCGTAGTAATTGTTCTTTGATAGTTGTCGAACTATTCAGTAGTTACGTATATAATCATTTCTATATTAGAAGTCACTTATTACTGTAATCTACGTAAAGTCCTCGTCAATTATTTGACCACTCAGACTATGGTCGTATATATATATATATATATATATATATATATATATATATACACATATATTTTTACTACAAAGATTCGAATTATCGTATGTGTTTGATAAAAATATGCGTTACTATTGATGTGTTAATTTCGACTGCTGAATGCTCCGACTGTCGGATGCTTCCACTATGACATATATTATAGGAATGTAAAATTGGCATTTATTTATACTGAAGTTGTTTCGATGTTAGACATATAATACATATGTATTGCTAAATTTGTGTTCCGCGCAGCTATGTTCAGGGCGGTCAACAAATTTGGCGCGGACTACAGCTTATACTTTTTTTAATTTTATTTTTTTATTGTAGCACGGCAAAGTGACTGCACTGTGCCTGATGGTAAGTACAGTACAGGCTAAAAACAACGGCGACCACCGAGAGATACGGCCTCCTCCGGCGGTCGTCGTTGTCATGCCGGCCTGCGTAAATGTCTCTTCACGTTACGCTTGATTGACTTCTTTAATCTTTGAGAAAACAGATTTATATTTGTGTTTATTAACCTTAGTATGTGACATCTATATTATGACGATTATTGTATCATCTCATTAATTTATAGCTGATCAGAAAATAATATTGATTAGTGAAGACATCGATGAAAAATATCGTTATGTTATGATAAACTGCATCTTATTTATACGTAATGGATTTCTTTTTCCAGTTTACCTTTAAAAAATAAACTATTTGTTTGACTAACAATTATTATAATACTAGGCTTTTGCTCGCGGCTTTGTACGCATTACTGTAGAATTGATCAACAGTACCTTCCGAAGAGTACATTCTTATTAAATTAAAGATACTCTATGACCTTTTCTATACGTTCGATAATGTATATACAAAATTTCGTGATTATCGTTTAAGTAGTTAAAGCCTGAAAGCGGAATAAACAAGTCCATTTTCACTTTTATAATATTAGTTGGGATGTATTATTAAACTACACACATTACCTATTCAAAAGCATTATATATTCTGTAATTTACGTGTTATAACGTTGACGCTAGCAAGTTTTAAATTAATATTATTGGTTAAAATCATTTACCGATTAATAATTAATCTATTATATGATATCACAAGCTTATTAATATTTAAATTGAATATATTGTAGTATTAACACACGATGCCTGTTTCATATGATAATTTTAATGGAGTGCTATAACCCAATTGTGACTATACTCGTAGATACATTAACAAAACGATGTTTGGTACATTTACGGTGAGGTTAGAGAGGTAGAGCCACGCTGAAGCTACTATTGGTTTCAGCATGAATGGGTCGGCTCGCCCGGGGTAGTACTATCCTCTCACAGAAAAACTACGTGAAGTAACAATGCTTGCATTGTTGCGTTTCGTTCGGTCAGTGAGAGGGCCGGACGCCTAGCTCTCCTCTCCCCTCCCTTCTCCCGCCTCCTCTTCCCCCTTCCTCCCACAAACATAGGCTGGTAACGCACTTGCGACTCCCCTGGTGTTGCAAGTGTTTATGAACGGTGGTGATCACTTAACATCAGGTGACCCACCTGTTCGTTTGCTTCCTATAATATATTTTTTTTAGCAAAAATGTATTATTTCTGAGCAATGCTTAATTAATTATTCATTGTATTCATTACGAGGTAAACAGTTAATATACAAGTTATAAATAAAC
Organism: Antheraea pernyi; assembly: GCA_015888305.1. NCBI lineage: Eukaryota > Metazoa > Arthropoda > Insecta > Lepidoptera > Saturniidae > Antheraea > Antheraea pernyi. The sequence continues at coordinate 563,464 of MU158760.1, forward strand.
TGCGTTTAATTAGCGTTTTGCTTTACTTATTTACACTATTTATTTGTCTCCATACGCTCAAAGCATTACAAATTATCGATTTATCAATAAATCTTAACTATCCTATTCTATCTTTGTCATCGCGTTATGACAAGATTTTAAAGTAATGTCTTAAGTTATCAACTAACAGAACAAAAGCTAACTCCTTTCTGTAACTATTTATCTTTTCTATAGGCAGAATCCTGTATTGTTAATGTAATGAATATTACAGTGAACTGAATGCACTTCGTACTATGCGATATCATTATATATAATGCAATATCCCGGAAAATACCGTATAATATTTAAGTTTATTTCTTCATTGTTTTATTAACCTGCTTTTTAAGCAACTGTTGGCTAAGAAGTGCTATATTATATGTTATACAAAGATCACTGAATAAATCTTTGTATGAAGCGGTTGAATTGAATGAGTATATCACACGGAAAATACGTGATTATTTTGACTGCATTTTACTATATACTGTGATGCTACTAATAAGTGCTTAGTTCCTGTATGTTATGAAACGATGAAAGACAATTGAAGGTTAAGGGTTTGCTTGGTATTACACTTTTTCAGATATGTAATGTTAAGTAAGACTTTGTGGATATTGAGGGAATGTTATTGTAATAAGGATTGTCCATAATAGCTCGCAAAGTTTGGCTACGAAAGTACGTAAAGGATCGCTGCGTCAGCCAGCCGACAGTTCTTTGTTTTTATACCCAACCACGATCGATCTTTCAGGTATAATGAGGCAATTTCCTAAATGATTCTAACATGCACCTCACGTAACAAAATCGCCAGATGTGTGGTAAATGACTCCACTCAAGGGCAACCTTCGACCTTAAACCGTAACTCACCTCATCAAAACAACGGTGATTGCGAAACTGGTCGAGTCAAAGGGAAGACAGGCGGCAGTTTGCACACAACTTCTCTCACGGAATTGACACGTCACATACACAGATACAGCGTCTGTTAGCACTTTCGATCATATTTTTATTCATGGATAATGTTAATTACGGTTGTGATCGGCTGCAGGGAGAGAGCGGGCGAACGCGCTAGCCGGCGCGTCGCCTCTCTATGACTGAAAGGAGAAGTTAGCGAGTTGACTGCGCATGTGCAGTACCAGCTACTACGTAACAGGAACGGCCGAAATTCATCCCCGTATCCGCATCGAAAAATAGCTACCCGTTTTCACGTTGCGATTCGAAAATCAATGTTAAGGTTGACACTTTAAGGTAGTATTTCTCTGTTGATCAAAAATATGTTAATGTCTTTTTTCAAGTGAGAGCCGCGTGTCGCACTGCACGCTGGTAATTAAATATGTGTTTGACAATACAAGCTCGGGAGGCTGTGTTCTGATGACGTCAATGTGCCATAGTTCCCGTGGACGCATTCGCGCGGAAATCTTTTGATTGTAATCGAGCTAAGCGAGCGAAAACTGATTTCGCAGAAAATCGGCTTTTTAATTTAAACTTTTTAGGATTTTTAATCCAATATTATGACATCATTCTTTGTAAAATAAATTAATAATGTATTATTATTATAAAATAAATAGGGCGGATGTGCATATATGTACAACGTAAGGATTGATTGACGTTAAATAATCCGTTGTATTATGTTTATACATATAATTCTCCTATCTGTTGTTTGTGACTGAGCTCCTACGAAACGTTTGGACAGATTTTGATGTTTTTTTTGTATGTGTTCAGGTGGATTTAAGAATAGTTTAGACCGAGTAGATGGACACAATTGAACCGGGTAGGTGGCGCTGTTGTTGACCTATAGGATTTTTTTAATATCAAGTCAGGAGAACGTATGCCGCGACACCTAGTTTAGTTAGAAAATGGATTCCGAAACTAGTTACAATTATTCTGTCTTAAAGTAAAGGCTTCCCGCATTAAAATAACCTGTTAAGTGAGATTCTTGAAAGGTCACCTGATAGTTAAATATAAATACGGTACACGAAATGCTCCCGTTATAAAAAGTATCAAAAAAGAAAAAAAATCATAATAGATTCACAAATAAAGGGTTGTTTACACAACGTTTGCAAGGTATTAACAATGGGACATTGGACGCTTTTTCTCCCCTTTAGAAACGTAGTTCCATGGAATATAAACGTTCTTTGTATGTTGATCTTGGAAATAACTTATATTATTTACCATATCTTCTATTTAAAAGTAATGAAAACGTTTGTTTGATTTCATGTCGTGGCATCGATATGGCGGGGCAGTAGGGTTTTACAGCCCGACTGGGTCGCAACCACCATGTACATGGCGAACAAGCTCGTCATAGTGATTCGCTTCTGTGGGTCGCGTTTCGGGATCAGCCTGTGCATATCCAGCTCTTCGCAGGCCGGCATGACAGCGGAAACTAACGATGGATATTGTGTCACTCGATGGTTGCAATTGTTTTTGGATTATACTGTGCTTACCATCAGGCACAGTGCAGTCATTTTGCTGTGCTACAATAAAAAAAATGTATCTAAGTTTACGAGTAGACTTTTCGTTGTTAAATGAATTTAATGAAATTAGTATGAATCTAGTATATCTATGTTATTAGATTCCAGCAAAAACTTTCTTTATCTACACTATTAATACAGGATTCCTGCCCACTTCGTTCGACATTAAAAATATAGCAGAGGATTAATCGAATACAGAACATAACATAGCATAAAACCATGTATGAAATAAAAAGAACAATTCGTTTATCAGTGTCTACTTGCAGAGGATGTGAAACTTCTCTGGCTTAAGAGTTACTAAATATTCAACTCTATATTTATTCATTTTGGTACACTACTAGACACAAACAGATACTTATATATAGTTACTTATACACACAAATACATACCTACCTTACGTTTAACGAGTAACCTAAATTTTTCCCATCCGTGCTATAAGAAATTTTACTTTTTGTGTCTAGAGATCATAGTTGTATCGCTATCGCTATTCAATAGAACCGGTTGTTGACGTTCAGATCTTGTTAATAAGCAGTATCGAGACTCCAACTTTTTGGTAGTCATGCACGTGAACGTCAACAAAAAAGAAAAAGGTGTCATGATTCTTCTGTTTTCCACCGAACGATCGAGGTGATCATATTATAATCAGCAGCTGAATCATCAAATAAATCTATAATATCAACATTCGTGGAAGCTCAGCGGCCAGCTGCAACAGAAAGGAGATCACGAGGTACGTGCATTTTATCTTTACTGTTGTTAGCTGGATCTGAACGAAAACTTTCAAGGTTCTCGAAGACCCTTCGGGGTCCCCCAGAGTAGCAGAAAGCCACCATAAGATATTTCGGCGGTGCGCATGCTACAATAGTCCTATGCGATTTGTACACTAGCTTCAATAATAAGCTTCACTTAACTCTTAAAGTAGAAATAGATCGTAAATTATTTGTACACACGGTCAATGCTCTTGAACTGAACTGCTTCTATCCCAAAATACTCAATAACGGAAATAGCTTAGTCTGATACGTTAAAACTGATTTAGTAGGCTCTGGTTCAGTGATCTGACGATAGTTCTAAATATAATTTACTGTATTGGGAAACTAAAATATCTAAATTTATGAGTGCCTTTAATATTGTTTTGATAGATTTGGTGAGAAATGTGAAAAAGCAATTGTAGTGTACGGAGACGATCTGTCTATAAGTTATGAGAATAGAAGTGTAAAAGAAAGTCTATCCGTTAAAGTCAATCAAGAATCATCAAGAAGGACTTAAAATCTGTGGGAAAACAGTAGGTAGGTAACCTATATCTTCATAAAATGTAAGAAATTAAAGGATATTCAGTTTGGTGCATATATGTGTAACTATTATAGCTGATACCCTCGACTTCGTCTGAGTCATTTATTATCTTAAAATATATTTTACGTACTAAGCAAAATACATAAGCAGTACACCGCTTGCACCCGCTTCATGTATGCATCGCTGAATGCATAGTGCGAACAATACGTAGTTTTTTTTAACACTTTAATGGCTTTATAACAAAGTAGCGGCCCCGGCGGACGTTATCCCGACCTGACAATAATACAGAAAAACCTTGACAAATTATATACATACACTATCTTCGTCAATCACTGTATCTACGGGTGGAAACCGTATGAAAATCCATTCGGTGCTTTCTGAGTTTATCGCGAACTCACATTTCTTATTAAGTAAATAACGCCTGTTAATAACATAAAAGCAAAGTTTGTGTAAACATGCACCTAAGTAACTCTAGAATTGAAATAATGTCACATCTATTTTGCATGTTTATCCTTTGACGTAACGGCAGAGACATTTAATTGTTCCAAAACGGAATAGTGTTGTTATATTGCTCCGTGAAACAGGAGGGTCGTATATTGGACGGATGTGCGTATCCATTGCGCAAATCAACTGGTAAAGGGTCGTGTCGAGCGTATGAACTAATTGTTTGGACTGTACACCTGTGTAGTCGGTTGTGTTTTTTAAATATAACTTATAATTTCTTCTATTATACCTACTCTATATAGAAAAAAAAATACTGTTACAATTTCACAAGTCATAATGTGATTGCAAACAATGAAATTAAAATTATTGCAGTTATACTTCATTTGGCGCATTAGGGAAAAATGATGAGAGTAAATTTTTATGATGCGCGCGCTCAACGTCACGGAAAACCAACATCCTGAAGTTAGCTATAGTCAACATTTTGTTTCTTTGTATTTGTTGTTTGTATTATAACTTTCAATGTATTAAATACCTTTTTTCTATTGTGAGTGTCGTTTTTTCTACAAACGTAGAATAAGGCGAAAGATAAAAATTTTGAAAAGAGTTTTATCTTGTTACGCCAAAGAAGTATAACTTCTAACGCGTGTACATAAGTACACACACACTTTTTTTATATTAGTCTATACTATACATAGACGGATATCGAACAGAAAAGAATTTTACATTTCACCGTATTTAGTTAATTTATTCTTAACATTTAGTACTTTATATACCTACTACTAGCGGTCCCGGCGGACTTTCTCCCGCCCTGATAATAAAAAAAAACTTTGACAGATTATATACCAAAACGTTCCTCATGAATCACTTTATATACTGGTGAAAACTGTTTGAAAATCCGTTCAGTAGTTTTTGAGTTTTTTGCGAACAGACATAGTAAAGAACTTTATTTTGTACTGTTATAATTTATATAATATATTGTGCGAACATTTACATAATTTTACACAAGTCTTACAACCTTCGATAGCTCAGTTGGTAGAGCGGTGGACTGTAGAGTTAATGAATAGTTGATATCCATAGGTCGCTGGTTCAAATCCGGCTCGAAGGAGTTTCCTTTTTTATTTTCTTTTTAATAATTTATTTCATCTTCCTACTTACTAATTAATACTTTTTTTTTTAATTACACATATTTTCTATGATTTTCACCAAATAATGATTTGTCAAGCGAACGAAAATAAGCGAGTTAAACTAGAGAAAATATTAATTGCGTCTACAGGTATAAATAAATCAATCTTATAAAACGCTTTTCACGGCCGTCTGTGTGTACTCTAGGTGTTTTAAATTACGCAACAGGATTTGCTACGGTTTCCACTGTCATTTAGATAATTTCTTTTTTCTTTTAAGTGTAATAAAAACTAGCCGTGCCCACATCGTTGGGCGGTAAACATTTATAAAATACTACTTTTTTGACTTAAATATAAAAGTTACATATGCTGTCGCTGACTTTCTTGTAGGCATTATCAAGTTCTACAATTTTTCTCAGAAACACAATCATATATCTCTCATCGTTCGTAATCGTTTGCAAATCCGACTACCACAAAAAAATCTTAACATTATTCAGGTTAATATTGTAGCCTATGACACTCACAAATAACGTGGCTTTCTATTGGTAAAATCATTTTCAAAATCGGTTTAGTAGATCCCGACATTACCCCCTACAACGTCAAAAACTCACAAACTTTACCTCTTTATAATATTAGTATAGATGTATAATAATAATCTATATCAAATAAAAGTATCTAAATAAAGTCGAGAAACGTCGATCTATCTTAATATAGTCATAAAATTTCTCGGGCGTTTATATATATACTGCTACTAGTTAAACCTTATGAGATACATAAAAATAAAGTAGAACAGAAATGTGCATCTTTAAAATACCTACATAAAAGCCCTTGATGGTATATGTCTACATAAGGCATTTATATACAAAAATCCAAGATGCACAATTAAAGTCTCACAGCCGGCACACAAAAATGAGTGCATTATACAGTCATTTCAAATAGTCTCATGTCGCTTACGTCTTTGTAAAAACAACTTTAAATCAATCAGGTAAGGTTGAATTTGTAAAACCATAAGTTTATCGCATATCTATAGCCTCGTGTCGCTTGCGTCCTTGTAAAAACAACTTTAAATCGTTCAAATAAGGTTGAATTTGCAAAACATTCAGTATATCGTATAATTATAACTACATATGTATATTGGGGAGTTTTTGCGTGACGGTTTTAAGCGCTACTTTTATTCGAGACTGTGTGTCTTGGATTTTTATTTGTCCATGATATGAGGACATTATTTTTATATTTTACATATTATTAAAAAATAATTGTTTTTGCGACTCTATTCTGACGTATTAATTTTTATCCGGTTAAGTACGTTAGTTACGTTCACAATTAAATTAAGATAAAAAAATATATATATACCGTTAATTTAAAAACTATAAAAAACAATATGTGTGAACGTTCTTACATAGTTTTTAATATTTTAGTGAAATGTAAATCGAACCGTCATAAAATTGATTTAAATAATTTAAACGCTTACGAGACCACATTAATACATTGCGTCCACGGGAAGCCGGGGCAAGTTGGTAGTTACTAATATTTCAGTAAATGTCAACCTTTATAACTTTAGTATGTATATATAACAAAATATATGTAAAAATTGCACATTTTAAATGATACAGTACAAAAAGTTCGCTGCGGACAGGATTCGAACCTGTGCGGGTAGAACCCAATGGATTTCAAGTCCATCTCCTTAACCACTCGGACACCGCAGCTCGTCACTGTTAAACTGAAATTTAGTGCCTGGTTCTATAGTGTCTTTTTATCTTCATATTCTTTATTCTTCATCTTTGAGTATAGCAAAATCTACTTTTGTATGTAAAATAATGTAATGAGAAAATTAAAAAAAAATAAACTATTTTATCTTCTATAAGTATCTAGGTTCTTGTAATCATTGGTGAGGGTTTCTATTATATGATAATTATTCCAAAATGGGAAAACTATAGAATTACCATAATTCATTTAGTCTTATTTAAATTTTATTAACACAATTACGGCCATTAACAAGGTTTTCAGTATTACTTACGCTAGAAATTGTATAATTCCTAATTAGTATTTGTATAAGAAACGTCTCGTTTAGTTTTTGTGTCTTTTTGTGGCTATTAATAAGCCATTTATGGGGATGATAAAAAAAAAGAAATTCTAAGTTAAAAATATATATTTTTTTTACACAAAGACATAAATATTTGGAGTATTTTGATAATTGCTTACATAAGTTTTTAATTTTGATATTAAAAGATGTTTACATTTATGAAAGCTTGTTGTAAAAAGCAAAATTAAATATTTATTATAGCGACATCTACACAAAGTAATAAGACAATAATAAAACTACTTGACACTAGATGACGCTCCATATGAACAACTTTGTTATTGCACGCTAGATGTCAGCAGTAGTTATATAATACTACGGTAGCGTAACTTCGTTTTATACAAAAAATTATAACATAGGCATTTAATAAGCTACTCTGATGTATCATTGTTATTATTGATAAACATTAGTATACTATAAATATTTAGCAGTAATTACAAAAATAGACTTTATAACAATTATTTTTTTTATTTTTACTGTTAGTACTTTTTATTTAATACAATTAAAAATAATCCTCACTATAAAATAATGGCTGCGAACGATCTGTACCAGCCTGTCTATCAAACAGAGCGTGTTCACGCCCACGCCCGCGTAACTACAGATCACGCCGCCGTGGTCTGTGGGTAAACTTCGCTCCCGCACACCAGGTTACGCCTCCCTCGGCAGCGGTTTAAGCGTAGGTCCGTTCCCTCGGCGCGGAACTCTTGAGTGCGCTCCTCGCGCGTTATAGTGACAAAAAATCGTACATCACTGCGACAACATCACACATATCACGTGCACACACACGTGCACGCATACACGCCTACACATGAAAGTGGAAGGGTTATATTTTTTTTTCCTTATCAAACTGAAATAGTTTAGAAAATTATCCGATACGAAATATATATAAAAGTTGTTGAGGTGTGTATGCTTGGTACGTATGGTAGGTATGTATGCCATATATGTATGTTTACCAACAACTCATACATGTATGAATAGTTTAGCTTCCTTAGGTTAGCTCAGATAGGTCGCGAATTTTTGAATGTGGTAGAGCCACGCTGAAGCTATTACTGGTTTCAGTACCACCCTCTCACAGAAAACCGACGTGAAGTAACAGTGCTTGCATTGTTGCGTTTCGTTCGGTCAGTGAGAGCGCCGGAGGCCCACCTCCCGTTCCCTCTCTTCTCTCCTTTAGTGTTGCTAGTATCTATGGACAGCGGTGATCACTTAACATCAGGTGACCCGCCTGTTGATTTGCCTCCAATAATATATTTAAAAAATCATGTATCAGCCAACAGCCCAAGCCGAGGTGTGCCGTGCATCCTTTACTAAATTGTCAAATAAAATCGGCTGAGTGCCTTAAGCGCTTACCTTAGTAGTCCGGTGAAGCTGTTAAGACCTTGCTAGGTAAATAGCGTAGTCAGATCGAGAAAAAAAAACTTTTACAACTATTGCACTACGCAATCTAAATATATTTGAAGTTTAGTCAATCGTTCGGTAGAAAGTTAGACAAACCTCATTAGTTATCTATCATCTTTATTTTTAAAAGCCATAGAGCATTAATTTCATAACCACTTCTAACTTTTTTATTTATTTGTTCATGTCAGTACCTACTTCGGTCGCAAAAAATGGATCGATAAAATTCCTAACTTCAAGATTTCTCTATCAGATTCAGAATATAACAGTTAGGTATTTCTCACTTTCTTAGAAAACTCGTGCTCTTGAATAAAAACAAACGCGGATGAGACACTATAAACGGTAGCTCGAACGAAAGTCGATCGTATCGGTAGTGACTTGTTTTAATTGAACCAGCTACGGACTAAATATAGACGTATGGATGGGACAGGTGCACTCTCTTAATTTATTCATGGGCTATCTTGTATGTTTATCGCTTGTAAACGTCAATATATCACCAACCGATATTCGTGTTCGTGACTACGTCCACGTGGTACTTTTGTATATTCTTCGTTTTGGGTCAACCAAATAATGTTACGTCATGTTGGGATATGTTTTTCGAACTGACTACGCTATTGACCAATCAAGGTCTTAATAGCTTCACTGGGATATGTATTAGACACGAGATGAATGGCAAGTGTTAAATTTTTGTCGCAATCAGAATCTATACATGTACGGGTGTTTGATATGTCCGAGGAACTCATTTGCACACCGTTTGACAGGTTACCATAAAAGTTTGTTAGCTGGTAGAGCCACGCTGAATCTATTACTGGTTTCAACTTGAATGGGTCGGCTTGTCCGGGATAGTACCACACGCTCATATTTTTTTTTTTTTTTTTTTTTCGAACTGACTATGCTATTGACCTGGCAGGGTCTTTACAGCTTCACCGGACTACTAAGGTCGAGCGCTTAGGGCACTCAGCCGATTTTGGTTTTGGGTAACATACACAAGGGTGCACGCACACCTCGGCTTGGGCTGTTTCCTGGAAAAAGACACGTCTGTCCTAGCTAACTAACCACACGCTCATAGAAACCGACGTGAAGTAACAGTGCTTGCATTGTTGCGGTTCGTTCGGTCAGTCAGAACGCCGGAGGCCCACCTGGCCTCCTCTTCCCTCTAAACACAGGCTGGCAACGCACTTGCGGCTCCTCTGGTGTTGTTAGTGTCCATGGACGGTAGCGATCACTTAACATCGTTTGCCTCCTATGATATAAATGTTTTTCTGTCTACATCTTTTTAAAGTTATACTCCGGTACGTATGTATTAACGCAACCGCAATTGAAGTTGGCCTATTTCCGTCTCGGTTCGGTTTAGTTAGGTGAGACTTGCGAAACAAAGGCAGCGCCAGCCGGCCGCGTGATGTTAATATATAAGTGTCTATACTCCTATTGCCACGTTTGCGAAAGATGTTGAAATTAGTTTTTAAGATGCGCGCGCACACGACACCTAAACGCGACACCATGAAGTTGGTTGATAAGTGTGTCAACTTTTCGTGAGAACTGATAACTGTATTCAAAGTTGTCATTCAAATATGGATTTACAACACGTGTTTTATATAAGTGGACATAAATAATATATTCATACATAAATGTATATCTGTGTTATTTTAAATTATATAATAGGGTGGTAAATAAAAGTGGTTTTCTATGTTATAAACTTTTAAAAGTAGGTTTATAGATTAGAGGTTAACTGTCGTGTGTATTCTTTTTATTTGTATTATCATAACAAATAATAGCAATATATAAAAAAATGCATGCGTAACTGCTGGCAGTATATGTACAAAATAGATGTTGACATATCTGTGATTGACAAATTACAAAATCAATTTAGCGATCACAACGAATTTAGCTCCACCAATATTTTTTGTCATAAAGGAATATTATAGCATTTTACTGTATTTTACTACTAGATGGCGCTGTAACGAATCTACCAAACTTTTACTATTCGTATTCAATATTTAATTTAGTCATATCAAAGTATACCGGAGATATTTTTGTTGCTGTTGTAAAATTTAATCAAATACTGTCATTTCAACAATCGTCACATGATAATTTATTTGCGTTTCGAGTTTAACAAAAGACGTAAATTCGACAATATTGATTTTTTTTTTGTATATTATTACATTTAAACAGTTTTTTCCTAACTCACGATCATTCAGGAAGCTGCGTCTGACCTTCACGGTTAACTGTACATCGGTAAATAATGTCAATAAAAAATCGTTTACGTTTCATTGTTCACAATTTTTACATCAAAGTAATTATATCATAGTCCTTCAGGAATTTTCAGAGATACATAGTCTTTATACTTCGACCGTAACGATGCCAGCAAAGTGGCGTAGATATCAATTATTTAATTAATGGTAAGATCACTTATGTATTATGGTGGTGACAGTGCCACGCTGAAGCTATTACTGATTTCAGCATGTAAGGGCCGGTTCGCCCGGGTAGTACCCCCCGACCAACAGAAAACCGAAGTGAAGTAACAGTGTCCCCTCTCCTCCCCCTCCCCCAACCCCCTAAACACAGGCTGACAACGCACTTGCAGCTCCCGTGGTGTTCCTAGTGTCTATGGACGGCGGTGATCAATTACCATCAGGTGACCCGTCTGTTCGTTTGCCTCGTATGATATTATATTATAGGAAAACAGAAAATATTCTCATCTACCTCTAAATGTCTCGTCGATATTGGTTGTTGCTTCTCTTTAACATGAATAAAAAGTTTGCGCATTCTTATTGCATTGATATTTTTTTCTATTTCTCTCATAATATTCTACCAGCTTAAATATTGTTCCTTATATAAAATAAGTTTCTTTACATACTCCCTATGAAATATACTTATCTTTTCATATACACTCTTAAACTTTATGTACGAACAAAAAATGTCTCAATGAAGCTCTTAAATGTTTAAAATATAAGTCCGTGTTTGGAAGCATAATGTAAAAAGGTTTCTAGTTCTCAATAGCTATTTGTATACGACTGTATGTCAGTAATAAAATCTCTGAACATAAAGTTTAGTGCGTCCCACAACAGGCGACAGACGAACAAGCATAAAAACAAAAGTGTATAGGGATACGTCGTAAAATTTGTATTACCGTATGATTACTAAATGTACATCGTACAGTCGCGTTCAAACGATAAATATTATTTCTTTTACTTATACCCGGTTTCTGAGGTACTTTAATTGTAGTATATCTGTCCAATAGCGTTATCGGATCGATATCTTGTCAAATTGCGTTTCTGAACACACAATCGTACGATAAATGTCAGTAAAACTCAACGGTCCATTTGACAGTTTATCTTATGGATAACTTTGTTGTGTCAATAACTATTGGTAGTTTAATCGAGTATCTCAGAAACCGGGCATTGGAGCAGTAGAAATAAAGTATTGAAAAAGCATTAGCAATTGATATAAACACGAATTAAATACCGAATATACGTAAGTGTATAACTTTAGAACGGCTATTAGACTAATTCTTTTTTGTTGTTTGTAATTGTTAGAATAAGGTTTCTATGAAAGGAAATGTTTGAAAAGTCTTACGAAAACGTGAGCTAAATTGAATTAAAATATCTCCATATAAAAAAGGAGTGAGTGAATGAGACAGAAGAGTCTAATGAGATCTTCAGATATATTGACAAAGATAATAGGTTGTCGTTCATTTGTTCAGTGTTTTTTTTTATTATTAACTGAAAATTCGTTGTCAATTATTAACGAGTTCAAAAAAGGGTTGTAAGGAAAAATAATATAACTACTTTTAAAAAAATATGGGCCGTTGCGGGACTACTGAGAGATATGATACATCGAAATTATTTTGTACAGGTAATATTACGCCTAAAAGGATAGTTTACGACAGGGAATAAATATAGCATAATCAAAAATAAAATACTAAGATTTTTTTTTCAATAAATAGATGACTTTTTTAATAAATATTAATTAATATTCATTAAAAACAAATATTAAGAACTCAAAATCATATACTGTGGCGACGAATGTTCCTTTGGACTTACATCTGATCAGCAAGCGCAAGCGGATATTGCTCAGTGAAGTGAGCCGCGCAAATGCGGGCATTCGAAAAAGACTTGAGCACATTTGCTTGCTTCACTGAGTGGTTCATCTTCATGATGTATTCGGATAGTCTTCACACACACTGCTGTAACCAGTATTTTACTACTGTTATTACAACAGTGTTGAAATAACTATGAAATCTATTAAAAATATAATGAAAATACAGTAACTTTGAGGCTCAATCACGTCAAAACTATTGAACGAATCGATATAGAGAACTATAACCATTCGATGTGATTTTTTTTATAGATTGTTTACGGCTAATTAATGCAGTTATACTTCTTTTGGCGCGTTAGGGAAAAATTATGAGAGTAAATTTTTATGATACGTGCGCACACCGTCACGAAAAATCGACACCCTAAACTTAGCTATAGTCAACGTTTTGTTTCTTTGTATTTATTTTTATTAAAACTTTCAATGTCTTAATTACGTTTTTTATATTGTAAAGTATATTATAGTATAGTATAGTAAGGTATATTGTATAGGCGAAAGATAAAATTTTTGAAAAGATTTTAATCTTGTTACGCCAAAGAAGTATAACTTATAACACGTGTACATGCGTAGACACATACATTTTTTTTGTATTCGATTAACTCTCTATTTTAATGCCCAACGAAAAAGGCGCGAATCAGTTAATTTATATATAAAATCCAAACATTTTTCTTTTCGACTATACCTCAATTGAAGAACCCACAAGGATCTTAGGTGAGATGGTTAAATCTCCCATACAAGACTCTCTGTCTCCTTTTGTAGTCATTGAAATTACAGACCGTCTCAAAGCGTTTACCTTTTAAAAATATTTTGCTTCCCCGTAGACTGTTTACAAAGGAAAAATAAATAATTGATAAGTTCTCGTCTGTTAGATAAGCATAGGTATTTGGAAATATTTGTATTCGTCGATACAATTTTTGTTCGAACAACGAGCACACGTTTCGATTATATTACAAACACTAGCGACCCACCCTGGTTTCGCATAAGTGCTTTATGTTGTCTCAATGCTTTAGATCCGTTTCTTGGCGCTTTGATATCACTAGTTCAACAAACTCAAGAAATTTGCAACGTCTTACCGTACCGTGAAGCTGTAGAACAATCTCCCAGCCAATGTGTTCCCTCCTTCTTATAATATGGGGTCCTTTAAGGTAACCGCAGCGACCGATGATGAATGGTAAGTCTCTCGGTGGTCGCCGTTATTTTTGGATTGTACTGTAGGCATCCCATCAGGCATAGTGCAGCCACTTGGTCGTGCCACAATAAAAAAAAAGTTACTAAAGATTCTTCACACTAATTTTTTTTTTGTTACGTCTACTTTTAAATCTGTGATATATTTTAATGCTACTACCATACTTGCGTCACTTGTCACGAAGTTTTGTGGAAAGACATTATCGTCACGCGTTACAAACTATAAGACTGCGTGACGATAGACGTAGCACGATAACTGGGTTGATCGTTTTTACGTACATACAAAGGAGTTTAGCGAATGCTAATTTCGAGTTATCGGAAACATACAGGTGGGAACATATAATCTGCGCTTTGAACTGAACGTTTTCTGACGTTAATTTTAGTGTGACAAGTATGCGAAATTTCCTCAAGCAGATATGGCAGTAGCGTAAGATATCCATTGTAATGATGAGCTGTGATCTGTAGTAAATGCCGAACATAACTAAAATATATAACCGGATAAGAATTAATACTCTACTGATGAAAATAGCGTAGGAAATAACCAATTATTTTTTAATACCAGGTATGTAAAATATAAAAATTAATACTCTGAGTTATCCTTAGCAAATAGATATATGGTATGATGGACATATTTGAAGACATTTTTAACATGTACAATACCGTAGTACATTATTTTGATGTATCTCTAGTAGCTAGCCAGGTGGGATTTGCTTGGTACACATATATGTTTCAACAAATCATATATGTATGAATAGTTAGCTTAGCTTACATAGGTCGCGAATTGCATGTATCAGGCAACAGCCAAAGCCGAGGTGTGCCGCGCACCCTTGAGCTAGTTGTCAAAATAAAATCGGCTGAGTGCCTTAAGCGCTCGCCTTAGTAGTCCGGTGAAGCTGTTAAGACCTTGCTTGGTCAATAGCGTAGTCAGTTCGAAAAAAAAAATAGCCAGGTGGACTTAGAAAATCCTTATCAATATATCATGATCTCAGTACTATGTTTTCCTTCATCGAATTGTACAAGGATTCAAATCTATATTGATCAACACGGTGTCCAAACAAGTTATCAAGAAGCCAGTATCGCTTCAAATTGTAAAGTAGCGTTAATTTCGACATAATTTTTTTTCAATTTTAACTCGATAGCTATTTGGAATATCGACAAAATATGTAATAAAAGTAATTGTCAACGTAGTAATTATTATTTCTATTATTAACATAAAACCTGAAAAAAAGAAGATATATATGGAGTGAGTATTTTATTACATTTTGTTTTTTTTACGTATTTTATTACCGCTTCAGTGTGTTTCCTTATAAAATATCCGACTATAGTAATGCCAAAAATGGTTTTAGGGAAACAACGTATTTTGTATATGTAGCGCATACTCGTAAAACACCCATATGACGTATCTCCTGACCTATGTCAATTAGTCAACAAAGGAATGTTTACAAACAATACATATTTAAATTCCTGCTTTTGTGTAACCGGCCGGCGCGTGCGCAATCACGTACGCACCTCACTTTCCATGAAACGTGGACGCACGGGCCTGTTCCACTGATGGACTGTTATTAGATATATTAAGACATTCTTAAAATATCATTTGTCCACTTTATTCATATTTTTATAATCACCTTTAGAAAGAAAGAAATACTTTATTGTTGGAACAAAACCATACAATTAAATTAAATTACACAAACTAATTAGACAGCAAAAAAAAACATTTTAAAAATGAAAAATAGATGTCCAACAATTGGCGAACCCATTCAGCAAATATCTGCAATACAGTAAGTAGTACTGCAGCGCTGGTCATATTAATGTTAAACAAAACGAACAAGCAAATAACACAGACACACATAACACGTCATGGATGGTCATACCAAAGAGATATAACTACAGGTTTAAAAAAGAGGTTTTACATATTCGTCGTCGTTCAACGTCTCAACCGTTGTGGGCGCTATGCTTACGCGCTCCTCTTTGCGCCTGGTGTCACCCGACCGGGCGACGCTCCCCGCTCGACGATTGCGCGCCTCGCGGCGAAACACGGGTCATAGGCGGGCATTATTTGAGGTATGCGGCCCTTCGCAATTTGCGCAGGCCGCAGGTTCTTTTATCGGACGATCGCAGTTACTTGCGAAGTGCGGTCCCCCGCACCTCACGCAGGCTATCGGGCGATGGCAGTGGTGGGAGGAGTGCCTGAATAGCTGGCACCGATGGCACCGTGCCGGAGCTCTCCTCCCACACCAAGCTTCGATGGATATCTTTATATTAGTAAGAGCTCGCTGAGTTCGTATATTGCCGGTATGAGGCTGGGAGTTCTTTTGAGGGAGCAGTGGAATATGCACCCGGGTTTCCCACGTCTCCCTTCAATTACTCGAGTGAATTTTGGCTCGAAGCCCTATTCTCGGAGGGCCTCAGATATCTTTACTGGATCGGTACACTGTGGGAGGCCGCGAATCGCGACCTTCAGGCTTCTCTCAGTAGATGGCGTATAGGTGTATCAGCACACCTCTTCTTTGCCTTCTAGTTCTATCAGGTATTCGCTGATGCTTTGGTGCTCATTTAGGTTCTCCAGGAAGAAACGTAGTCCACGCCCATATGAACGGACATCCCGTCCACGCCCCAGCTTTTCGGCCAACCGTAAGAGATTCTCCGGCCATTTGGGCAGGCTCTCTACCATGATCGGCGGACAGCGTTGTCGAGGTGTCACGTTCGGTATCGTGGCGTTCCCCTCCGGTCCTGGATTTCGCGCCGGATGCTGGATACCCGACGACGTTGATGGTATTGCCGCTTTCGCAGCGTAGGATATCCGAGCTTGTTTTGGTGCAGGCGCTTGTGGCGTCCCGGGGCTCTCGGCGGGTAAAGCTGTCGATTTTTTGGGATCCGTAGTCGCCGGTAGCGCGTTTGTAGGCGTCGGTGGCGCCTTGCAGCTCTCTGCGGGTATAGCTGGTACATCGCTGGGTTCTGTAGGTTGTCTTGGCGAGAGCACAACTGTGGGCGCTTGTGGCGTCCCGCTGCTCTCAGCGGGTAAATCTGGTACTCTTGGTTACGCATATCTCCTCGTCTGGTTCACATTTCTAGGCGCTTGTGGTGCCCCGCGGCACTCGACGGGTATTACGCGAACTATTTGGTGTTCCGTAGCTTGAATGGACGGTGGAAGTGGCTTGAACCTCTTGCTTTCGGGCGTCTGGGCGTCTGGTGAGGTTGGCGGAGATCGATGCACTACATGACTAGTGCCAGGTTGGATTTCGTCGCGCTTGCGGCGCGGTACCCGATTCTGCGGGTCGAACTGTGTTGCAGGGATCTCAGGCGGATTCAAAATCCCGGTTACAGCGGCTAGTAGAGCTCTTGTGTCTGGGGTTGAAGGTGGCGTCCCCTCGATCGCTGCCTTTTGAATACACAGATACAGTACCGCCCAGCGGTTCATCTTCTCCGACAGGGCCCCAGTTGAAATCAACTGGGTGAAAGCGATAAAATCCCTTTCGTTCGTCCCCGTCGGGGTCGATTCTCCGCCAGGCGGCCTCTGTGGCGTCGCCTCGGCCTGGGAGCGGGGTGTGGGCTCTGTAGAGTGGAGTTCAGTATTCAAAGCGGGTGTCGTAGGTGTGCATGGGATTTCAGGTTCCTTAGACAAGTGTGTGGTCTTTCGTCGTGAAGACGTGGCATCTGTTTGGCCCTGAGAAGGTTTTTTTTCGTCTTCCCCGAAACCGTCTCCGGTCGGGAAGACACTTCGCTATTGCAACGCATTGTCGCGCAGGACTAGCGGAAAGTCGCGGAACTCGATTGCGGAACGTCCTCGTGGGCGTGACGACGGGGCAATACCTTATATAGGCCGGGGTATTTAATGTACTTAAATTGGTTGGATGTAGAGAACGTTTTAAAGTGAATGCCAAAAGTATTACTTTATATACGGGATGAAAGCTCTCTTATTTGATAAGCCTTCTCCGCCGCCGTTGCCGATGTTAAGAAAGCACCAGTATTCTAAATAATGTACACCACAAATAAGGAAGCCAATTCTTGTGACGCACCACCGGTATAATGTGCAATAGCGAATCCAAAAGGGTCTGAGCTTGCATTCGCACGTGTGTGTGACCGGTCATCTTTTTTTTTTTTTTTTTCTCGAACTGACTATGCTATTGACCTGGCAAGGTCTTAACAGCTTCACCGGACTACTGAGGCGAGCGCTTAAGGCACTCAGCCGATTTTTGTTTTGGCAACCAGCTCAAGGGTGCACGGCACACCTCGGCTTGGCTGTTGCCTGTTCATGCAATTCGCGACCTATCAAAGCTAACCTAAGTTAAAGCTAAACTATTCATACCAATAAGAGTTGCTGAAACATATATGTGTACCAAGCATACATATCTCAACAACTCCTATGTGTATTTTGTATCGGAAAAGATTCTAAGCTATTACAGTTCGATACGGGAAAGAAAAGAAAAACCCATCCACTTTATGTGTAAGCGTGTGAGCGTGCACGTGTGTGGAGGTGATGTGTGTAATGTTGTTGCAGTGATGTATGGGTGTGTCACTGTATCGCGCGAGCAGCGCACTCAAGGGCTCCCTACCGAGGGAACGAACCTAGGCTTGAGCCGCTGCCGAGGGGGGCCTACTCTGGTGTGCGGGAGCGAAATTTACCCCCAGACCACGGCGGCGTGATCTGTGGTTACGCGGGCGTGGGCGTGAACACGCTCTGTTTTGAGAGACAGGCTGGTACTGATCGTTCGCTGCCGTTATATCGTCGGGAGGATCGGTAAAAATATGGCGCGGACGTCTTTTGTGACGCGATACGTTCGGTACGATTCTGTAGTTTGCGGCGGATACCACTAACGGGCTAGAGTGATTCTCGGCTCTATCAAAATAACTGTCGGTGAGTGACTTTACATACGCCCAGATAGAAGGTATCTCCAAGTCCCTGTGGAGATCCTTATTCCGGACGTATCGCGGAGCCCCGGTGGCTTTACGTAGAAAACGGTTCTGGATACGTTGAAGTGACAGAAAGTTAGCTTGAGACATATGTGCGAAAACGGGTGCACTATATGTCAAGATCGGGCGAATACAAGTTTTATAAAGAGTCAGCTTGTGTCTTAAGGACATCTTATTTTTATAAACGATTAATGGGTGTAACCGACCCAAGACCATAGCGGCCCTATTCCTGACTCTTTTGGTATGTTGGTTAAACGTGAGGCGTGTATCCAACGTGACTCCGAGGTATTTAACCTGGTTGGCCCAGGGAATCACTGACCCGTATAATTTTATAGGCGCGAGTTTGCGCATGTATTTGTCTGATTTTGGGTCGAAAATTATCGCGGCGCTTTTATCTGGATTTACTGCTATACGCCATCGAAGAAACCAGTCACCGAGTGTGCTAACGGCTCCTTCGACGCATGTCCTAACTCGTGTCGGAAACCATCCGGAAGCGTAGAGAACTGTATCGTCAGCATAACAACCTACCTCCACTCCCGGGAGTTGAGGTAGGTCACTGACGAACAGATTGAAGAGCATGGGTGCCAAAATGGACCCTTGGGGCACACCTGAGCGTATCGGGTGGGACCGGTCATCTCCAATTTTTACTTTTTATATAATGTGTCAAAAAGAATTTCGATTACCCTCCAACCATCTTACGTTCGAACAAACCGTCTACCTAAAAGTCCTATGCCAGTACGTGAACGCCAATATTTCAGTTTACCTGAAGATAGTTTTGACGTGGTTATGTTTATATAAAATTTGATTCTGTCTAGTCTTTATGCGTTGTAGGTAGGTAAATATGTCATAGATATTTATTACAGCTCGATTGGTTCGCGGTTGTTATACAACCCTTTCAAATGTTAAACCCGATACTTAACCGCAAGACAGTGGTCTGACCCACGGGGATACGCAGGTGCTTGCTTCGCGTTTACCGACACGTGTTTAAGCATGTGATATATTTATTGCGGTTTAATATATATTTAACATTAGTATAGTTTTATTTAAATAAATAAAATGATAGGTGTCTGCCGGATAACTACTGGATAGATTTTGATTAATTTTCTTTTAGTTTTATCCCTCAAAGACACACTAAAAATCTCAAACAAAATTATCATTCTTATTTATTCGATTGAATACGCTGGTCTCGAAGACCGCTGGTCAGATTTTTATCTGCTGCTACTATCATACTGCCTCTGTTACAACCGTTATAATCGTTTTGTATGTGGTAGAGCCCCACTAAAGCTGTTACTGGTTTCAGAATGTATGTATCGGCTCGTCCGGGGTCGTACCACCCTCCCACAGAAGACCGATGTGAAGTAATAGTGCTTGAACTGTTGCGTTTGGTTCGGCTAGTGAGAGCGCCGGATACCAATCTCCTCTTCCCCCCTCGCCCGTTCCCCACTCCTTCCGCCCCCCAAACAGAGGCTGGCAACGCACTTGCGACTCCCCTGGTGTTGCTAGTGTCTATGGACGGCGGTGATCACTTATCATCAGGTGACCCGTCTGTTCGTTTGCCTCCAATAAAAGAAAACAAAAGAAGATAGAATATACCTTTTTAAATATTTGATCAAGTTCTTTTAAACAATTATATAGATACATATATATTTTTTAAGAACAATCAAACATTCAACTATACCAGTTTCTAACTCATCGCTTGCCATATGAGATTCTGTTGAAACGGTAACCAAGTACACTACGTTAGTTCGTTTATATTAGGATATTTACAGTTAGAAAAAAATCAGTTTAGATCGGACTTTGGCTATTAAAAATTTCACAACCCGTTGAATACAATTAAAAGCGGTAAACATTAAATGTGACGTTTATGCGGCCATTTATCAAGTAGATTGAGGTTTAACAACGAGATATACGAAGAAATTAAAGGAACGGTGAAGTGCATCACATAAATGCATCTATTGCCACCCACATCGGCGTGAGTACTTACATATTTCAAATAATTTTTAATATTTAATCTTATAGTCTTACTGTTCGAGTCATTTGGAGGCGATTTACGATTACATTTTTTTCGAAATTAGCTGTACTTTTTGAGCACTATCAATATAATTGTGCAGAACACAAATTTACGTAAAAATATAAGGCAACAGCCCAAGCCGAGGTGTGTCGTGCACCCTTGAGATAGTTGTCAAATAAAATCGTCTGAGTGCCTTAAGCGCTCGCCTTAGTAGTCCGGTGAAGCTGTTAAGACCTTGCTTGGTCAATAGGGTAGTCGGTTCGAAAAAAAAGGTAAAAATATGTGTTATATTATAAATGTATTACATCGAGGCGACTTATGGATAAATAAACTTTGACTCCAGTAATAATATGTTGACCTTGTTTTGTATTAAATCTTGAGTATAATACGCGCGAACCCGAACTCACGGCTATATTCAGAGTTATAAGAAAAATGATGAAGGCTAAACTAATTTCAATATGTGACACTATCATTTTCTTTTCTTTTTTTTTAACGAGGCTTCAGTACATCTTAGACAATTATGCCAGCCTCATAAGATAACTCACTTGGGTTAATGTATCATTAAGCTTGATTCTCACAATTAAAGATTAAGGAAACAAATTTATAAAATACTCTAGCCACATCATATACAGGATTTTCCAATACAATATTCACCTTCCAAGCTCTCTCCAGGACTCCAAAAGCATTTATTGGCGTAATTCCTTGGTTCGGCCACATTCCCGCAACATATGATAAAAATCATCCGTACACAAAGCGGAGTTCACAAAGCGGAGATATTTTTTCCCAATCATAAAAAGGTATTTATTATGCGGCATGTGATCGGACCGGATGCTGGACGTTGCAATCAGTTCCCGTCTAGAAAGCTTAGCATGGTCAAACCAAGGAGACTCCCATAACTTAACTTCAAACGTTTTATACCAAATACCCCTGTCTACAGAAGTCCTATCCACGTGGTGGAAACAATACGCCTCGCAAGGGCAAGAACTCTGTAGCCAGGGGCTTACATAGTACGTCATTATGGAATAGAAGGAAAATGCAATGAGGATATTTGAACTTGAGAAATGTTCTTAAAGTATCTATCATATGTTATTCAGGAAAGCAAGAATGCTTGGCTGGTTTGTTATGGAATTAAAAATCGCTAAAATTGATTATGCACATATTTTATTATAGTGGTAATATGATCGATTTGTGACCAAAGCCCAATTACACATAAAGATAAAAAATACACATTTATTTGGAGACCTTATCATTACATAGTATAAAACAAAGTCCCCTACCGCGTCTGTCTGTCTGTCTGTCTGTTCGCGATAAACTCAAAAACTACCGAACGGATTTTCATGCGGTTTTCACCGGTGGATAGAGTGATTGTTGAGGAACGTTTTAGTATATAATTCGTCAAGGATTTTTTCATAATCAGGGCGGGACAACGTCTGGCGGGCCCGCTAGTATTAATAATAAAAGTGCTTTTATGTTAACTCTTGCTTTGTTAAATAAGTATCCTACGTCACAAGATATACTGAGAGCTGCTGCTACTGAAAGTAGCGGTACTGGGTTGTAAGTTGGTACACGCTATATTATTTAAGGTAAGTTCGCCCATTTTTGATTCACCTCTCTCGTCAGTTTATATATTTTTTTGTTATTCGTCCTTCATGGTGAGATCTCTTTACACGATTCCATCATCCAGTAATTAACTTGAAATATTTAATTGTAAGTTTCAAATATACAGGAATGCAATTTATATAAATCAGAGTTGAATCATATGATATTAAATTCTCACGATAGCAAAAGGTTTGCCAAAAAAAACTTATACAAAATATTGGATAGCAATCTCATTGTCTGTACAAAAAATCGTATGAGTCAGACGTTTTATAATTATCCTTATGTCATTATAATGTAATCGTTTTATTACCTTTATCTTTTTAATGGTTCTAACATTTGCGAATACTATATCTGATATTACATAACAAAGAATAGAAACTTAGAACCGACTTCGAAAAAGGAGGAGGTTACTACGTTCGGTTGTGTGTATTTTATTTTCGGATTTGGAATCGGTTATTTTCAGAGGTGGTCCCATATAAATTTGAAGAAAATATTCAACCCCTATGAAAAATCGTTTATTTCATTTTCACTCACTTCGTCTTTACGTATTTTCGTGAAATTGGAACCGATTTATTATACCCATTAGAAACCAAATATATTTATGCACATTAAAAATGGAAAAATATTTTTTTTTATCGGTCTATATGTTTGGACGGCATATAAGCCGACAAAAATTTCTTCAACTTTATATTGGCGAGGTTTATTATAGTTAGCTACATACATAGATATATAGGAATTATAGGTAGATTTATTAGTTCAGATTTAATGGGGATGATCTCCGAAGTACAATAATTAAAATATATTATTAGATAGTGATGACTTCCTTACAATATACTTACTTTGCTTCATTATCATTATCATCCTGTAAGAGACCCACTTCGTGGCCATAATAAGGAATGTATGGGCATAATTACCATGCCAGCTCACGACGTATTGGCGATTTCAAACTCTAAGAAATGCACGGATCTATGTTGTCCCATATACTACAAGAATATTTTCCAGGTAGAGTTTTCCTTGCAATGTATTACTACACCGTCAGCCGATAATGTTACCAATGGAAATTTGTAAGTATACGTGAATTCCGAAAAATTAATTCGTAGATACATGCAGGGATTCGAACCAGCGGGCATCGGAATGATATTGAACCGGTCAAACCTCTAGACCACTACGACTTGACTACTTTGTTAGCTTACAAAATTTATTTGTAAACTTGTACTGTACTTGTATCTGTACGATTCACAACCAATGTATCGGCGATACTTTTTGTAATATAAATAAAAATACTCGAATATGATTCAGAATCTTTTATTCCATGTTATATGTCATAGTTTTTCTAACTTATTTATTACTATGGCAACCTAATGTGCCAGCTTGTGATAGCAAAAAAATGATTATACAGTACCGTTACCTTCCTCGCTCCTGGCCATATACTACACAGCTTGTCAGATATTGCTAAACGGGTAGTGTTTTATAAAAATCATAGTTTTTTTAAACCTAAATCGATAACATGATAAAATAATAAAACAACTGGATTTTTTTTATATAAAGACCAAGTATGTAAGACATAAAATTAAAAAAATTTGATCGAAATCTATTTAGCAGTTTTTGCGTGATTCGTGCACAACGGCTGACCTCTATCATTTTAGGTATATATACAGATATATAAGATTCGATTTATATTCAATTATACTACAATTGTGTACTTATATATAAGTACGATAAAAATGTAAATAAATATATTGCGTAACGTATTATTAATAAAAAGGTATATATGTACATGTAGATACATTAGACTATCATCAAACTATCAGATAAATGCTATATCATGGGTGAGTGATTGACGTATCCTCTGTTACGTGTCGTCAATTGAATTTTGTACTTATTGATTACGTATGAACGTATTTATTGACTAAATTGACCATCATTTTTACTCATGTATTATAATCAATCTTTCATAATATATTTATGAATATAATTTGGTATAAGTAAAGATTCATTTGAATGAGAAAATTGTTAATGCTCGAAGGGTGGTTATTCCCGAAACGCGACATATAGAAAATTAATCGATATGACGTATTTATCACCACAAGCATGGTAGACACCTAAGGCTATGGTACTTGTCACACCTAGTGTAGGGTGTTCACAATGCTACGATGGACAAAGTTATCCTCTTACTCGGTAAAAAGACTCGTAGGACTTTCCATCTAAAACAGGATGTGTAGTCACTCAAACATTGCCACCTTTGCCTATATCTCAACGGACACGATCTCTTACAACACACCGAGTGTAATTGAGCGCATCGGTTGAATTCTATAGTGAATTTTGTACCCACGGCAATGCCTATTTGCTTCTTGAGGCCGACTGATAAAAGGTCATAAGGTTGCGAACGAAATTGAAATGTTAGATAACATATAAAATTTCATAAGTTTAAGTGATATATCATTGTTTTCTATAGATGACTACGTGACTTAATAATTGTAGTCTTACATTAACTTTGTTTATATTATAATGTCTGTTTTTCAATAAGTGTAATTAACAATTAGGTGCTATTGTTATTTGGTGAAATGGTTTTTTTTTAATTTATTTATTTTATTTCTTCATTGACACATCAACGACGCTTTCACAAAATATTACTTATATCTAATAATCCACAAGTTCAGGACAGTGTGAAGAATCCTTACAGATGTGCACATCTTGCGCTATATTTTATCTCAGCACACAGCAAAAGAAATTAAATGGAAATTATAGTTTAACAAAACATCAATATGCGTATAACTTAAATAGTTCCGAGCGATATTTCCTGAATGAGCAGTGGAAGATGTCAATATCATTGTTATTAATTTCATTATACAATTGTTTCATACGATTGAGAGGCGAACAGATGTTCGTTCGTAAAAACATTTTGGAAATAACAGTATGAATGGGATGGAACGTTTCTAGGAACCTTTAAATTTAGGTTCATTCCGATATACACGTATTCATTTGTGAATCATGCAATTTCGATTGTATGGTTCACAAATGTATATATGTATGAATAGCTTAGAATAGTTAGCTAGGTCAGACGCGACTTTTTCCAGGTAACAGCCCAAGCCGAGGTGCGAGTGTATGTTACCTAAAACCAAATCGGTTGAGTACCTTAAGCGCCAAACTTAGTAGTCCGGTGAAGCTGTGAAGACCCTGTCAGGTCAATAGCGTAGTCAGTTCGAAAAAAAAAACAAATTTAAATTTAGTTATACATCCGGGACTAAAATAACTCAATTACCAATCTTATACAGTAAAAGTAGATCCAATATCTTTCGCCGATTTTCTAAAGATATTAATTTATAATGAGAGATGAGAAATGAGAGAATAATTTAATGTTCAACAGGTACGCGCATGGCCACAATCTCACCTAATGATAAGTGACGATGACGTCGACGATATATCGCACTTACCCAATGCCTGTTCACTCTATTCTTGAAGACTCCCGGGTTATAAGATGACGGGAAGACAGATTCCGGGAGTGAATTCCACTCCTTAGCCGTACGTATAATAAGGTGGAAGCAAATCGCTTCGTACGAATTACCGGAATATCTACGACGTAAGGATGGAGACCCTCGCGGCGTCTAGTCGTCCTCTGATGGAATGGAGACGGTGGAATTATATTATGTAATTCCTGTGCACACTCTCCAAAGTGTAAGCTATAAAACACTGAGAGACAAGCCAATTTTCGTCGATGTTCTAAACTCAGTATTCTTGTTTCCCACAGCGCTTCTGCCTGTTCACTCTACTCTTGAAGACTCCCGGGTTATAAGATGACGGGAAGACAGATTCCGGGAGTGAATTCCACTCCTTAGCCGTACGTATAATAAGGTGGAAGCAAATCGCTTCGTACGAATTGCCGGAATATCTACGACGTAAGGATGGAAACCCTCGCGGCGTCTAGTCGTCCTCTGATGGAATGGAGACGGTGGAATTATATTATGTAATTCCTGTCCACACTCTCCAAAGTGTAAGCTATAAAACACTAAGAGACAAGCCATTTTTCGTAGATGTTCTAAACTCAGTATTCTTGTTTCCCACAGCGCTTCATCACCGACAAGCCGATGAGCATGACGCTCAATGGACTAAAGATGGTTGTATGAGTTTGAAGTTTGTCACTATTTTGGGAGTTGATATGTATATTATATTGAATATCATTAAGTAATAATAGATAGCACTTGATCTTGGCTTCCATCATGTTAATATAGATTTGGCCTTTCTCTCGAGAATAGTTTTTTTTTTGGATCAAAGTCCTTTTCTGTACTCTTAACAAGGTGTCTTCAAAAGTTCTCAATGATAGGTTGTGTAGTTAAGGTGTGAAAGCGTAATAAACAAAAATTGCAGATATTCAAGTGAATTTTTTTTCCGATCCTAGGCATTTAAATGAAAGTTTTCGGAAAAATATCCGATTTAGTGTATCAAAATCGCGTTTTTAATCTAATGTTGATAATTGGAAAATGGGACTGGTAATGGGAAAACAATAGTAAATAAGATACCCAAACTATAAATTTTAATTTCAATCTGCGTATTACAAAACTGAACACATAATAAAGACAACCAAACATTCAGATGATAGGCACATATTAAAAATTGAGAACTATATTTATTTAAATCAGTGTTTTTTAACCTTTTTCATGGTCGGCCCCGTTAGTATGAAGAAATATTGCGCGACATCCCTTCGCGTTGCTTTTTTTCATGTATTTTATTTTGTGACAAATATTCAATCCAACATATTTATTCATTTTCATAAATAGGGTTTGTATAAATACATAACAGTTCTCATAAGTATTTTTTTTGTTAATTTGACACAAGTGTTTGAGATGGAAAGAGATCTCGTAAGTTATTTTTTTTTTATTTATTTGGTGCAAATGATTATATCTTTTGTTAACATTTTTCTTAATAAATGTTTTATAATTAGCTTAAGTAGCTTTCCTAGCCTTTTACAACTCCGCTATGAAAGTTTCTCAACCCCTCGAAAGAGTCTTCCTGGCCCCCCAGCGGGTGGCGATCCACACGTTGAAAACATTTTAAATGGAATCATTTTAAATTGAGCCATGGACGCCGCTATATTGGCCTTGGCCACTCTAACGAGCGCCTTTCACTTTACCCCTACTCCGCGGCCGAATGTAATGCGACATGCGATAGGTGGATGAAAAAAATTCAGGCAAACTCGCATTCACATTTACAATATTGGGAATTAGTACACCGTTTTATGGCGTTCATTTAGACAATTAATGTGATAGTGTTTTGTCTAATTGTTATGAAATTGTTGATTAGATCCAATTATATGATTGTAAGAATCCTTGGAGATACAAACCCGTGATATTTTAACCAGCATTCCCAATGACGGTGAGTGTGTCGACGATTGCATAAAGTCTCAATGTCACTGAGAGTGCTGAGTCATTGATATTTCCCATTCACTCGTCTAGATGCTATCGTAAAGCTTTTAAAGCTTTGATGAATAATTAATTTTATTTCACAATACCGAATTACTGTATTTAAACTGGGAAGTTCTATAAAAATGTTAGTAAATTATGGTATTACAGATAATCAAAAATGCTTTCTCAATTTGAGCACTTAAGAGGAAATTATGATTATCAAAGTAGTATCGAGGTTTCGAAAAACGTCCTAGTCATCAATAGGAACCGAGAAGTATCTGAATCGGACTTATCAGTATTATTTTATTTTTGTGAAACTTAAGGAGAAAAGTGTATAAAATCAATATAAATCTTGCTATGATGGATCTTAGTGACTGAGATAGGGAAGGAACTATGAAATAAAATGACATGTGACAAAGATGCGAATGTTTATTTTATAAAAGCTGAAAGTTGCTCTATGCATGTAGGTACCCATCACAGGTTAGAACGATCAGGATCTATAGGTACCAGGTACTATCAGGAACCAGGTAACAAATGTGCATAAAATAGTACCCCAATTTCCTTAGAGAATAAACTTTTTTTTTAATATATCGGAATAACATCACGTTATCACTGCCAGACACTTAGCACAATAGTAACTGCAAGATACTAAATTTAAAAAAATATATAATTATACTTACATTATAAAAGCTATAGAGAATAAACTTTTTTTTCTTTTTTTTTCGGATTAACGTCAGACATCACGTTATCACTGCCATTGTGCTAAGTGCACAATTGCAAGCATTGACAGACGCACCTAAATTTAAAAAAATATATACTTACGTTGTAAAAGCTAAATTTTATATATGATAGGGACCTAAGTAAATGTTTATTATATTAGCCGGACAGTTTTAATAGTTTTTACATCTTGCCAGACACATTGAAAGGCTTCTGTAGGGGTGAGCGCGAGGCAATAACTATTCAAATGGGTTAGTGTTCCTAATGATTATTTTTTTTCCTTTAAAGTGTTTGATGGATGGTTCTTAGTTGTATTTGGATGTAGTAGAACGTTTAGATCTAAATGATAATATTAACTTACCAACTTGATAATCAATACTTAACACATGAGTCTCAAGAACTGCGAATTCTAAGACCCGCCTATAAAACAGTACATGCTTACACTAACTGATAAGCGATAAAACTATAAGTTGTACTTATTGGTAGCGATAACGATATTGTAACTAGAGCTACGGAGTCAACGACCCGTTTCATCAGAAACTTGGCTCGGCGTAGCCCTTTGGATATCTGCCAAGCTGTGTACAAGAATAACAATTGATTATCTATTAAAGCCTACTTAAACCATATCAGTTTCAAAAAGAAGTTACAAGTGTCCATATCATCTATTTGAAGTCACGTATAACTATTATGCTTATACAGGACTGTATTCTCCACCAAAATAGGCGTTTGAGTTATTTTTTCTGACGCAATGTAACTGAAGCATAAATTTCAGGACGAAATTTTACTCACGGTCGTTTTATTCCAAACTCAGTATAATTTGTCCTACAGTAACCGAACAGCTAATATTACTCATGCACAGACCTTACAATTATGCTCACATAAAATGAGCGAAAACTCGTGAAATTTCGGCTCCATAGTGAACCTTATCACCACTTTGCACAGAGTCTTATCAAATCTTTAAACGTCTCAATTACAAATTATATAAATCTTAAATAATTCTTATCTTTACAAATATACTACACGTGCATACGACATTTTTTTTATGATATAGTTGTGGGCTACATAACGAACAGGCGGGTCACTTGATGGTAAATGGTCACCGCCATCCATAGACACTAGCAACTCCAGGGGAATTGCAAGTGCGTTGCCAGCCTGTGCTTGGGGAGGTGGAGGGGAGGGAAGGGGAGAGGGGATGTAGGTCCCTGGCGCTCTCACTGACCGAACGAAACGCAACAATGCAAGCACTGTTACTACACGTCGGTTTTCTGTGAGAGGGTGGTACTAATCCGGGCGAGCCGACCCATTCATGCTGAAACCAGAAATAACCTTCGGCGTGGCGAACGAGTATCTAAAGCTGCATTAGCAAGTTTATACCATATTTGGCTGGGCTAAAAGAGAAACACGAGTAGTGAAGTTTAGTGTTAATGTACGTCGAAAATGAGGCCTCTTAAATCTACACTCATGTGACATATCATGGTATCTGTTCGGAGTTTCTATCTCTGCCACACAATGGTAATAAAGTGACAATTACGTTTTCGGAAACATGACTGTTTCGATTCCTTTATGAACGTGTTTTTAACTTTTAAATACAGTCTTCCACGTTGAGGAAAAGAAATACCGACAAGAATTGGAATCATGCTTGAATGGGAATAAAAGCGATCAATAAAATGACACAGAACTTTGAAGGGAACATACAAAGTAAGAAAAAGGTTTATTCTTCGAATAATAATCAAGAACAAACAAAACAAATGAAAACAATGATGTCTCGTTGGTACCACGTTCGTACGATCGATTGACGTAGGTGTAGTCCGGTGAAGTTTTTTTTTTTTTTTCGAACTGACTATGCTATTGACCTGGCAAGGTCTTTACAGCTTCACCGGACGAGCTTCACCGGACTACGTCTACTACGTCCTACGTCTACTACGTCCGGTGAAGCTGTAAAGACCCTGCAGGGTCAATAGCGTAGTCAGTGCGAGGAAAAAAAAAAGATTGACGTAGGTTAGAATATTACGATCGAGTTGGAGTTTCGATGAAGGAAACTTCATTATTAAATCAATACGTTACTTTTCAATGCCCTCCTTTCTATTAACTATCCTCAAGTTAAAAATCTCTTATCAAAAGCCCTATGGTTTTATTACAATAGATGCACTTCAGGACCAGGCTGCGTCCAGGTTTAGCACGTAACCACCTCAAATCATATCGTCGCGTAACCTCAGGTGAAATTGTGGTCATACCTAATAGCCTAATATTAGAAGGCATACAGTATTCTTGGACTCCTATAAGAGTTCTGTATAGGAAATCGTAGTCGTAAAACATAGCACAGTATCTTAAGTAACCAACTATCATTCTGTAGTTAAAACTGTTTATACACCGTTACGGTGACGAATCACCGTTAACCCAAAAACAAAATGAGGATAAAAATCAGTGTGTCAGAAGTTTTTTGTCTTTTCTATGCTTAATTAAAAAAATGCTAGAAACAATTCCACATTTCTAAGCATATTTATAACAACTTGAGGCGCATAAATAAATTACGTTTCTCCAAATAAGTCGACATCTGCCCACGTGTCTGTTCAACACATGATAGGACTCAGAATAATACAGTGAACACAATAATTAGCATCGTATTGTCCTCCCACGGGGTGCGTCGACCCGGCGTCTTTCATTGTTTTAGGGGTTATATTGTAGCTAGGTAACTAAACTAATTCAAGGTCTGTTGCCTCTGAAACAAAGATGTGGGAAAAACTAGCAACAGCTAGACAACGGTTAGCTCACCACTGACCATGATTGTTATAAGAATTAGAATAAATTGAATTCAATTTCATGGTTTATATCTTTTTTTTACTCTGCGGCTACAGTTTAACAAAATACTTCATTGTTCTTTTTAATTTGTAATCACCTTGTACATATATTCCATTTTAATATTGTTAATGATGTTTAATGTTCCTAAATTAAATAAGGTGTTAATTACAATATTCTTCACTCGTTTTATAGGTTTCGACTGTTTATTTATTACAAAATATTGTTGTTTTATTTTCGAAGTGAAACTTCTTTAGGCGCGACTACGAGGTAACTGGACGACAATGCAACGGAAGTCCGTTACGGCAATATGACGCCATGTTTATGTACCATCCGGTTTTTAAATATTTTTGATTTTGTCAATAAATAGTTTATAGACAAATCAATCAAAATTTTTTGAAACAATAAAAAATATTTAATTGATTAATAATAAAAATCATACAATATAATTAATTATATATATATGGGCGCGCAACCGTGGTGCCATCTAGTTTCAAAGTAAGTAAGTAACAAATTAAATCAAAGCTTCATTATCTGTAGTGCCATCTATCAGCTACATAATTCGAAACTTAACACAGGAAATATTATTAGCAACTCTTTGTTATAAAGTAAATAAAATATAGAAAAGTATGAATATATAGATTGCTATGACAGGTAACGAATTAAATTAATTATGGTTTAATAGAAGTTTTGGTTATGTTTCATTATTATCTAATATTGTTTTAAGAATAATTCTCATACAGTGTATTTATTTTTAACTCAATCGTCATCTCTTATAACGTCAAAGAAGTTTGTTTTACTTCAATCGCGTGTGACGGTTACGCGCACTCATTTTTTTTCAATACGTGCCATATTTATGATTTTTGCCGTCTAATACGGATTTCAAATATAAATCTATGCCGTTCATAATTTTTTTAATGATTATTTTTATATAATTAACAAGTATTGAAAAACTCATGGTGGTTGAGTGGTTTGACTGATGGAATATTAGTCTTATTATCGGCTTATGGTGAAGGTAAACATAGTCAGGAAACCTGAACCTGAGAAATGTTCTAGTAGTATCACCAGATGTGGGAAATTATAAAAGTGTGGGTTTCTCTGAGTTTAAAATTGCCAATACGTTATGGCCTGACGTGGCGATTATGTCTATCTATCTTCGGGAATAGTCCTATGACCCTGTAGTGGGTTTCTTACAGGATGACGATATAAAATCTTTGATAATGAAATTGCAATGTGTAGTTTTCGTGTTTCAAATATCGTTATGTACAAAAGTGCGACGTATTTGCAATGTATTTGCCCGAATGCGATTTTTTTTCGAGGTCATATTGGTCGCTATAAATGTACCCAATAAATGGCACTGTTTTCAAGATCTGGAATTGCTTTTTTTTCTTAAAATTTTCATTAAAAAAACATATAATCCCAGATTTTCAGACGGCAGTACCTCTCAGTATCTTTTATATAAATAACTTATTAAGGTAAGTGGCAGGATTAACTCAGGCTACCGGGTTCGTTAGTATTCCAACTAATATTACACACCCAAATCTAAGTTTGTTTGTAACCTTTTCACACGATGTCGGATTATTGGAATGAATTGAAAGGAATGGAATGAATTGAAATGAAAGGCAAATTCGGGTTACGGGATTGTATAGAAAAACTATGTAGGATATTTACAGGGTATACTAATACCGGTGCACAACCACGGAATGAAAGTAGAGAGAGATGAGAAAAGCGCGAGCGGATTGCTGGATTATTAGACGTAACGGACTACTAAAGTGTCGGATTAATGACCCTTTACTGTATATATAAGTATATATACGTATGTAAATAAATGTATTTTATATGGAAGAATTGTATGCCGCCAATTTACCTATAACTCGCCAAAAGGCGACACTAGACTTCATTTTCCCTTTTCTTAGTAAGTAGTTGTTGCTATTTAATATATTTAACAAGATCTGCTGGCCAAAGCGGTTTCACAAACAAAGATGCCGTTATCGGAAGATTCGGACAAAGGTTTACAAAACAAATTCGCAACACAATAGCTTAAAAGTGGACAACGAGTCGGTCGCCGACCGGTGAACACAAAGAAGTAGGATGTAACAGTACACCGAATTAAATATTTATACAACACTTATTCCGCGTGTATCTTTGAAAATAACTTTTAAGAACCAATACAATTATTGTGTATAAATCAAATTGGTTATGCTTCAGGCGCACTATGACCAAAAACAGTTTTTTAGGTAATAGTGTTAGGCTTTATAACAAAGTCCCAAAACACATTACCGATAGTCGGATAGTGAGTTCAAGAACCATGTCAAGCGACTTTATATCCAAAAGCTATTAAATGGTGGATCAATATGTGAACAATTGTGACGTCTAGAAATGACCCCCTCTTTGTGCATCCACTAAAAATGAATGTATCTATTTATGTTTTGTAAAAATATATAACATGAAGAAATAAACCAGATCAGTTTCTTGCCGGTTCTTCTCGATTACTGGGTTGTTTTCCCAACCTGTGATAGCTTTGACGTTCATAAGCGTTTGTAGTTCGGTGCTAGGCCAATAGCGTAGCCAGTTCGAAAAAAAAACGTTCGTTAGCGCATTCTTAGGGCCTAAATTGATTTTTTTTATTGTAGCACGGGTAAATGACTGCACTGTATCTGATGGTAAGCACAGTACAATCCAAAAACAATGGCGACCACCGAGTGATACACTATCCATGGCTGGTCGCCGCTGTCATGCCGACCTGCGAAAAACTGGATATGCACAGGCTGATCCCGAAACGCGACCCGCAGAAGCGAATCACTATGACGGGCTTTTTCGCCATATACGTGGTGGTTGCGACCCAGTCAGGCTGTAAAACCCTACCACCCCG
Source organism: Antheraea pernyi (assembly GCA_015888305.1). NCBI lineage: Eukaryota > Metazoa > Arthropoda > Insecta > Lepidoptera > Saturniidae > Antheraea > Antheraea pernyi. The sequence continues at coordinate 597,853 of MU158760.1, forward strand.
CTTTCGCCATTGCCTCGTTCGTTATTGAGCAGGGAGCACCACGTGCAGGTGAGGTTGGCTTCGATGTCTCGAGTCTTAGATGTTATTCAACACCCCTTACACCCCAAAATAAAGTATAATTTGATTAGATTATAATATTGAAATTCCGTCACCAAGCAATTGCACACCAAGCAATTGGTGTGTTCCGGCAGCTAAGTTTGAGAGCCAGTCCTGCTATAAGTTTAACCTCTTTACCACCTTAGACCACGGCGACAGGTAACAACAGATGGTATTGTGGTCCAACGCTAAAATCTACAACGTATAAAAAATGAACAGTTAAGTAGATAGAACATTAACTCATAAATAACCATCATACGCCAATTCACTTTCAAAATAATGATTAGGATGTATTGGTATTGTAAAGGTTAAGTAGAATTGTAAATCCATCATAAATAAGTTCGTGTAACAGGTAACGGTCGACCTACCTAAACAAGTTAAATATTATAATACGCTACATTATATTATATTAACGGCGAAACGGCAAAACGAAGCTCAGTTGAAATCATTTCCCTTCTATTTTATATATCTGTAAGATCTATATTCTAATTTTTAAGGTTTGAATCAGTTAAAGACGTGTTTCTGAACACAGTATTGTCCCATCATCCATGCATTTATATCTATGTAAATAGGTAATTCCCGCCCGCTTCGTTGGGTATTAGAAAATAGCAATAGGTCAATTGAATCCAGAAATTAAGAAGCCTAGAACTATCCACAAAAAACCTCGCATCGAATCGTCATAATCATATGTCGAGCCTTTTTTTTCATCTCATAGAAGGCAAACGAACAGATGGGTCACCTGATGTTAAGTGATCACCACCGTCCATAGACATTTCTAACACCAAAGGAGTCGCAAGTGCGTTGCCAGCCTGTGTATGCGGGAGGAGAAGGGAAGGAGGAGGGGAAGGGAGAGGGAAAAGGAGGTGGGCCTCCATCGTCCTCGAGCCTTAAAATAACTCTCTTGATTTGATTGATTATATATGTTCCTACCAGCTAACCCGGCCACGCGTTACGGTGGCTCAGTTATTATATATTACGTTAAATTAAAATTATGAGAAAGTATTTGGTATTATGGGCTAATAAGTCTGTCTAAAGAACGGAAAATTAAATTAGTAATGCGATATGAAATTCAAAATTAAGATATCTATAACAGTCGGTCATACAGCTTTCAACAAACTAATATAACGCGCCATCTGTTCGATATTGATGAAACTTACAATTAATAACAATAATCAACATTGATAATCACTTTATTTGTAATTTAAAAAATATTGAAGCCATCAATCGAAATATAAATCATCCTATCTCTCAAGTTAGACCAAATTGTACATCATCATCATCAGGACACTTCCTGGAGGAAGATATGGGCATAATCACCACGCCAGCCCACGGTGTATTGGTCTCCAAGCTATTCCAAACTCTGAGAAATCCACAGTTCCATGTTATCCCACATCTAGTAGTAATAGAAGAACATTTCTCAGGTTCAGGTTTCCTCACGATGTTTTCCTTCACCGTCAGCCGATAGTGTTACCAATTAAATTAGTAAATGTACGCGAATTCCGAAAAATTCGTTGGTACATGCCGAGGTTGGAACCTGCGAACATCGAAATCATATTCCACAGGTCAAACCACTAGTACACCACGATTTTTTTTAAATTATACATAAATGCCAACCTTCATGAAGATCGGTCGAGTAGTATCGGAGTTCATCGAGGGCAAATATCATGGCATTGGATTTTTATATATAAGGATATATGTGACGTATAATGTATTCTCGCAGTTCTATTGTAAGCTCTGTTTATAGGTGTGTATTTTTTTTTTAAATCTTTTTTTTCTTCTAAATTTATATTTCTTTTGTTTAATTCTAAATTTGTGATTACAGTAGTTATATCTCTTTAATGTGATCAGCCGTGATGTGTTATTTGTTTGTTCGTTTTAAATTTTGTATTGACATTAATATGACCAACTGAACGTCCGTTTATCATCATATAGGCTCCCATCAGAAATTAGCGCTGCAGTACTACAGTAGTATGGTAGATTTTTGTTGAATGGGTTCGCCAATTGTTAGACATCTATTTTTCATTTTTTTAATGTATTTTTATCTGTCTAATTAGTTTGTGTAATTTAATTTAATTGTATGGTCGCTCCAACAATGAAGTATTTCTTTCTTTCTTTTCTTTATATAGAGTTTTCTTTTCAATTTTGTTGTTTTTACATAAATTTAGCATTTTTTTTATTGTAGCTCGGCAAAATGACTGTACTGTGCCTGATGGTAAGCACAGTACAGTCCAAAAACAACGGCGACCACCGAGTGATACACTATCCATCGCCGGTCGCCGCTGTCATGCCGGCCTGCGAAAGGCTGGATATGCACAGGCTGATCGCGAAACGCGACCCGCAGAAGCGAATCACTATGACGGGCTTTTTCGCCATATGCATGGTGGTCGCGACCCTACCACCCCGCAAATAACGAAAGAGAAAAATAAAAAATGTTAGTATAGAGGACACATGTTAGTTATCAGGCGTACAGAAAAGGATATTATATATAGGGACATCTTTCATCTAGTAAATAAATATTGTTCCCGAAGGATAGATGAATTTTACATTAATGCGAAACCCCGGTAAAAAATAGTTGCAAAATAAAAGAAGATATGTAGGTTATAAACATATAATTTTCTTTAAATGCGTAAGTTACGATAAAAAACAGCGATTTAGATAATGATTTGTTGTAAAAAAATGTCAAGGAAGTACGAAATCGAGTAAATGAGAACATTAGCGGTCACAGAATTATACCAAAATGACTGTGACATTTGCTGTTGAACTTAGTGAATTGAGGTGAATATGATTATTTGCTGTATCGCTAAGATATTCTAATTGACTCTTATATGAGATCAGTTACGGTGGTTTGAATTCTTGCGAAAGTTGGAACACTCCTTCCTACCTGACTACGCAGGAAGACAATGTTTTAATGGTTATTCTATAGGCTTCGAATTATGAAACCGCTTACAACTTTTTTTTTTTCGAACTGACTACGCTATTGACCTAACAAGGTCTTAATAGCTTCACCGGACTGAAAAGGCAAGCACTTAAGGCACTTAGCCGATTTTTAATCTAACATTTGTTATCTGCTTCAGTAATCGATGATATTTTATCAATATTTTTATAGCTAAGTTACCGACTTAAAAAATAATACTAACAATATAAAATATTTATTAAACTTTATCTTTGTAATAATATTTAATATATCTGTCAACTTTGTAACTTAAAATTAGGTGTTACAGGATTTAAACATTTTCATATCGAAGGTTTCCATACAAAAATATTTCTAAGCTAAACACCTTATAAGTGTTATAGCTTCTATAATACGAATTATTTCTTTCGAAGATCGACTTATCGAAATTTCTTTGAAATTCGATTTACCTAGGGCTATTATTATTCATAATTGAATTTGAATTAACTATTTGAATACGAAGGATTTTAAATATACATAAACTGTGATATACTCTCTTCTATTTAATATTATCTTAGTTCTTTAAATAACTAATTGCATTTTTGTACTATTTAGTAACGTATTCTAAAATATACATTGATGTTTCTTATAAATGAACAATCATAATGAAGATAATCTTGATTCATGAACCTGTAACGTGATATTTTGTGACAAGTCGTTAAGTTGACAAATCGTTATGGCCCGAGATAAATGGGTTTAAAAATTTAGAGAGGTCACTCTGTGTTTCTTTTCTAAGAATTTGGCAGAGCGACCCCGATGGGCGGTATCATTGTTTTGGTATAGCATGTGTTGTTGGTCTATATTTTCTTGAAATCTTATATTATAATATGGGACACTTGAAGTAAAAATCTTGAGTGTTCGGTCCTTTTATATCTAGTGTTACAGTGTATTATTATATACTTTGTAAATGTCTATTATCTATAATATATTATTACATAGTATAAAACAAAGTCCCCGACCGCATTTGTCTGTCTGTCTGTTCGCGATAAACTCAAAAACTACATAATAACGGACGTCAGGACGAACGTTTTGGTATATAATTTTTCAAGGATTTTTTATAATCAGGGCGGGACAACGTCTGCCGGGCCCGCTAGTAATATATAAAGAGGACTGCCGGTCTGCGCGATTTAATGAAAAACTATAGGATAGATTTCGAAGAACTTCTTTTAGTTTACTTTTTAGATCTTTCGTTTTACTTAGAAATATAATTATCATTGTAGTTTCATTTAGGAATATGTGATTGATTTTTGTTTTACCTTCATATTGTAATGACGTGGTAATTAAGCGCTTATCGATTCAGAAAGAGATCCTAAGCGCAACTGTGTGATTGTTGCAAACTGGCATTATAGTAATTCTACTTATAATTTCTACTAATTTTATATTCTCTTTCAAAAGCTCCTTGGCCATCCGTACAATTTACGAGATGTCACTTCTAGTACCCTAAAAATAGGATGTTTTCACTCTTGTAGTAAATGCATCCTTGCTTATCATATTATAAATTCCATATTAATTTAATTATAATATCTGGTAAATAATATTATAGAAATTGGTGAACGAATGGATGAAAAAACAATACATCGTTCATTCGGTTGAAAATCCGAGATATTGGTTATTAGACCTTGCGAGTTCTAGCCTAGATATTGCGATAAAATGAATTCATCGACTTGTAATTATTTTTTGCCTCAATCGAGTCAACTGTTAATGGGTAAAAACCTTGTAATTTTAATTTATTTTTGGTAAACAATCTTCTAGTAGATTATTACTGCCATTCTCGAGTAGATAATGGATATTATAAGTGTCTTCC
>MU158760.1:608468-627498 GCA_015888305.1 Antheraea pernyi
TTATATATATATTTCGTATCGGATAATATTCAAAACTATTTCAGTTTGATAAGGGGAAAAAAATAAAACCTTTCCACTTGCATGTGTAAGCGTGTATGCGTGCACGTGTGTGGAAGTGATATGTGTAGTGTTGTCGCAGTGATGTAAGATTTTGTGTCACTCAGGGCAGAGCAGCGTACTCAGGGGCTTCACGCCGAGGGAACGGCCCTAGGCTTGAGCCGCTGCCGAGAGGGACCTTGTCTGGTGTGAATAAAATATAAAAACCACTAGGTACATGATAAGCCAAGATCCCGCGAAAAATTCAAACGTAATTATTTAGTGATAACTTCTGAGTCAACAAATAAAGTTTGCAATCATGGTGGTAGAGCCACGCTGAAACTATTATTGGTTTCAGCATGAATGGGTCGGCTCGCCCGGGGTAGTACCACCCTCTCATAGAAAACCGACGTGAAGTAACAGTGCTTGCATTGTTGCATTTCGTTCGGTCAGTGAGAGCGCCGGAGACCCATCTCCCCTCCCCTCTCCTCTCTCCTCTCCTTTTCCCTCCCCTAACCCTTCCCTCCGAAAGATGGCAACGCACTTACGACTCCTCTGGGGTTGTTAGTGTGCATGGATGGTGGTGATCACTTAACAGCAGGTGACCCACCTGTTCGTTTGCCACCTATGACATAAAAAAAAAAAAATCAGAATTTCTACAAGGGTCGTCTCTGGAACCCATTTTGAACTGATGTGTCATCGATTAAAGAGTGCGATTGTCAACAAGATAACAGATATTTTTTTTATGTCATAGATGGCAAACGAACAGATGGGTCACCTGATGTTAAGTGATCACCACCGTTCATGGACACTAGCAACACCAGAGGAGTCGCAAGTGCGTTGCCACCCTTTAGGGGAAGTGTTAGGGGAGGGAAAGCTATACCACCCGCCCCTCCCTGAGGGGTCTACTATCTTGACCCACTCAGGCCGCAGAAGGGAACCCTTATGAGAAGCCAGCATCTGTCGGGTGAGCAGACGCAGTGCCGTAGGCAGTTCCTGCTCTTCGGCCAAATAGGTGTAAGAAGGCACCATGGAGTTTTAGTCCGTGCAAGTCGGACATACCCCACCCTAGCTGCCCGGCCAGGGTGGGTATCCGTAGGATATCCCCATGATAAAAAAAAGGAAAGCTATATAAAGATAGCTATATATGGATATTTTTCAGGTGATGATAGCTCAATGGTTAGCGCGTTTGAACACAGCATTGATCGATGAGATTTCGAATCCTTACAAATGAACCAGAGCTTTCGGTTAAGGAGAACATCTCGATGAACCCACAGCATGGTGGAAGAGCTATTCTAATCCTGTTTGGGTAACTACCACATTGGAATTTAAAATCTGTCGTCGAGCAACTGCAAGTGTTTCAGCAACTGTATTTAAGAGCCAGTTCCCTTCTAGATTCAGCGTGTTTACCAACTTAGACCATGTGGTCAGTTAATCTAACATCAAATAAGATTCTGAAGGTGGTAGAGCCACGCTGTAGCTATTACTAGTTTCAGCATGAATGGGTCGGCTCGTCCGGGGTAGTACCACCCTCTCACAGAAAACCGACATGAAGTAACAGTGCCTTGCATCGTTGCGTTTCGTTCGGTCAGTGAGAGCGCCGGAGGCCCATCTCCCTCCCCTCTCCTCTCCCTGTCCCTCCCCTAACCCATCCCCCCAAATGGTGGCAACGCACTTGCAACTCCTCTGGTGTTGTTAGTGTCCATGGACGGTGGTGATCACTTAACACCAGGTGACCCACTTGTTCGTATGCCACCGATGACATAAAAAAAAAGCTAAAACCTATAGGGTGTTATTACAAAAAAGTTAAATACGTATTGAACCCTGGCTTTAAAAAGGTCTCATATTAAATGCATCGCGGTCGCTAAATGTGCACCATCTTGCTCTTTTGTCTCGCTTTAGTTACGTTAGGTTAGACTTGTGAAAAAGGATAACGCGAACTTGCCTCGGGTGAGCGCGGTGCATTTATTGGGAAACTTTTTTAAACCAAGTATTTAACACGTATTTAACTTTTTTGTAATAACACGGATAAAGTATAAAAAAGGTTAGCCTTACTTAGAGTCAATTTAAAAAAATTTGATAACAACTGATCTAGTATATGTACTTATTTGTCTCTTTACTGGTATGAAGTACTAATAATCAATTTACAGCTGAGGAATTACATGAAATTATGGTAGTCCGGTGAAGCTGTTAAGTCCTTGCTAGGTCAATAGCGTAATCAGTTCAAGAAAAAAAAAACATGAAATTATGTATTAAAAAATACGAAAATTAGACAACTTTGTTCGGTCGATGAACGGTGAATGTCATGGCACGTGCCTAGGAAGCGTTTATCTGCGTCCTTCACGGTGCATGCCCACTAATCTCGCGTCCAGCTTCCTGGCCACCTATCATTGTAGAATATACCATTATTGAATAGATAACGTTTGGTAAGTATTTTTTAATAATATTTTATGATACAATAGAAATTAAGATTATTATTACTGTTTAAAACATTAGGCTACATGTGGCAGAGATACAAATGAAGATGGATGCGTGGTGCAACTAGAATGAGAATATCAGGGGAAGTTTGAAAATATCACCGTGATAGTGAAGTTGAGGAGTAATAGGTTAGCATGGTATGGGTGTGCCATGAGGAGGATTACTATACTGTTAAGACTACTGCGAACACAGGAACATTGAAAACATGTAAACTTTATTTATAGAGTAACAAAAAACTCAATTATTATAAAAGAAGATATTAGTGTTTTTTTTTTAATAAAGTAAAGAGTATACTTTAATGTATTATATTTTATTATTAAATTACGTATTTTGAATTAATATAAGTGCTAAATAAAACGATAAATGAGAACAACGATTCCATTGAGAGGTTTGGTTTCTCACGCCGCGCTGCCGACGCGCCGCACCGTATCCCGGTCGCGCACCAATCTCATCCATCGCCTTCCTGTCATTTGGATAATATCATCCGCCAGCTCTGTCCATTGAACCGTTTATACATGTGAACAATTAAAAAGCATACAAAACACACGTTTATCTTTCGAACTTTATTTGTTATTCTGCGGTTTATATTATTGACGAATTTATAAGAAATCCTATATGTATGATTGGTCGGTAACAAACCGTCGCACAGCCAGTTCTTTATGCGTTATACTAGGGGAAATTTAAAGAAAAGTTCGGAATAGTTTAAAGCATGACTTACCGAACCTACTGATCTTTTGGGGTGTAAGGGGTGTCAAATAACATCTAAGAATTGAGACATCCAAGCCAACCTCACCTGCACGTGGTGCACCCTGCTGAATAACGAACGAGGCAATGGCGATAGCGGGGTGGTAGGGTTTTACAGCCTGACTGGGTCGCAACCACCATGTATATGGCGAAAAAGCCCTTCATAGTGATTCGCTTTTGCGGGTCGCGTTTCGGGATCAGCCTGTGCATATCCAGCTTTTCGCAGGCCGGCATGACAGCGGCGACCGGCGATGGACAGTATGTACTCGTGGTCGCCATTGTTTTTGGATTGTACTATGCTTACCATCAGGCATAGTGCAGTCACTTTGCCGTGCTACTATAAAAAAAAAAAGATCTCTTTTGATTCATTAGATCGATTTGCAGGCCTGGTAATTAGTTTCCCTAATCACGTAATTAGATATATTCGTAGTTACTAGAAGTGCAAGCTGAATATGATTTCAGATTCTCACCTTTTTTTCGTTGCCCACTTCACGTGAAATGCCCTATAAATAATTATAGGCATGATGAAACTTAAGATATTCACGCTTCTCTATAGACTCGTACGAAGAATTTGGTGCTACGTTACATTGTGAAGTCTTCGTTATAAATGGTACATAATGTGAATTTGTTATTTTAAAGCTTTCCTTTGTGACATACGTAATTAGGTGTATTTTTCTTATAGGAATATATATAGTAGTAGTATATATAACACTGGGTTTTATATGAATGTCTATCTATCTATATATCCATAACACTTTGGTATGTGTGTTTGTTTGTCAGTCGATTTTGATGAAGTTGTTTGTGTCCGTTTATACGATTCCCTGGATGGTTTAGATTCATAATTGTACCCGGTATATATTTTTTATTTCTAGGGCAGAATAATGTATGCCGGGCCTATTAAGTTAATAGAAGTCGCAATGTTTCATTACATTTTTTTCTTTTTCGATACAAAATATATTAATTTTAAATCATGAAAATTTTAGTTATTTGTTGTAAATCGTGTCTAAATAAGTGGAGTTGGTAATACGGGTATTAGGTCCTTATCAGAACTTTCCCTGTTGCGACAGTAACTCTGCGCTATCAGTTTGCTGTAACGTTCCGTCGACTGATAATAATTTGCGTTTTGCAATATTGATATTCTTTCTAGAGTCACGTTTTGAAGTAAGCATTACATTTCATTTATATTAATTTACATATGTATAAATGCAAGTTGGTGTGTACAGTACCTAGATTTTAATTTGGCACGTCGGGGTAAATACCGAAAGTAGAGAATGCTTTACAAAATCGAAGTAAGCCGACCTTTGCCGTCTCACTCTTATCTCCGACGTGCCAAATCAAATGCCGTGTTCTGTATCTATGTAAATAAAAATCAATTGCCGTATGTTTATAAGCACATCACTTTAGTACAGCTGCACCGCACCCTATTTGGCTATTTTTTTAAGATTTTAAATCTCCATATAAAAAGTAAGTAAGTGATACAGGACACAACAGAAAGTCCTTTAAAAACATTATCATTATATGGTCGTACTGGGGTCTCTTCGTTGGTGAAGCCGGGGCGGGTATTATAATGGTGGTAGAGCTACGCTGAAACTATTACTGGTTTCAGCATGAATGGGTCGGCTCGTCCGGGGTAGTACCACCCTCTCACAGAAACACGTGGGGCACAAGTGGGGCCAGGACTGCGGTATGATTTGTCTTTCCTATTTAAGATTGTAAATAGCCATATTGACAGTTCATTTTTATTAGGACAAATATGTATCTCAGTACCACGTAACAACAGTCGTTTGGAGAATCGCAAAACATTCTTCCTACCCAAATACTCGACAAACATTGGACAACACTCGCCCCTCTACCGAATGTGCCACAAATACAACAGTATACAAGCTAAATTTGATATTTTTCATTGTTCTTTAGCCTCAATAAAATCTCAATAGGGAAAAAATTGTATTGTTTTTAGACTTTTAATTTATTTATTATATGTTTTGTCTGAATATTTAATTTCTACATACATTTCTAAGCTCTCATATATTGTGCATGTTAGTTTCACATCCAGTAGGTTACATTAGTAACAACATCACAGCATCGACCTCAACAGAAATTATTATCTATTGTAAACAGTTTTGTGAAATAAATAATTGAAAAAAAAATGATGATTATTTTTTTTTCCTTTTTATATAAACAAATATACTTAATATGGCACAGAAGAAGTCACGAGTATAAACTAGTCTATAAATTTGACTGCTATTGCTATTGACAAAGTCAATGGTCTGCGGAAATCGAAACTCGGCTTACTACCACGCAATGAGGTTATGACTTTAGGATGTTTATTTGCAGTTAGTAGTTTCTGGAACCACTGACGTAATATTAGAATTTGTCTCATCGGCACAAAGTCAGGGTTAAGCGTAAATTGGTTCCTGGTATATGATGCGCTCTTATTACATTTTATATTACAGCTAGCTGATTCCTGCGACTTCGCCTGCGTCGTTTATTATCTGTTTATAACAATTATTTTGTTACATATCAAAGGGATTAGGCAGCGTTTTCGACGAAAGCTCCTAGATAGCTTGACTTCAACAATCGTCGTTATATTTCAAACAGTTTACAAAACAAATCTTGACAAGTTATATACTTAACACTTCCTTGTGAATTATTCTATCATTTAATGAACCGCATGAAAATACGAGTAAGTTATTGAGTGTACCGCGAACAGACAGATAGACAGACGAGGTGGGGGACATTTTATAATATGTAATGATTTTCGCATGGAAAGTCGCTAATATTATGTTAAATGTAGAACTAAAAGACACTCGAATCTCAACTACTTTTTCTTTTCAGATATATAGATATACGTAAATTAAAAAATAGTTTCAAATATTTTCAAATTTCATGACACACTATGCTAATATTATAAAGATATTGTTTTGTTAATTACAAGGAAGATTATAAATATACGTAAATTGAAAATATGTCTCAAATATTTTCAAATTTCGTGACACACTATGCTAATATTATAAAGTACTTCTCAGGAAGTTTATAAATTATTAAAAATAACATCACGGTATGGTCTTTAGGAGCAGAACAACTGACATACGAACTATGGGCTAGAAGGTACGCTAAACGATAACGAAGTAATATTATGAAAGGAGTGACACGTCGCAAGATTCTTAGAGCCTAAAAAATTAAATGCCTGTGAAATCGCGAGATACAGCTACTATTCTTATCAAAACTATATTGGAGCCTAACTGAAGGGCAAACAAATTAATTGATGTGACATAAAAAAACCTTAATAGAGTGCTGAGTGCTTAAACGAAAAGTATAGATTTCAGGTTGGATTTGTAATCATGAATCCTAGAAGATTTACCAATGAAACAATAAATTTGCAATTTTTTATTCGTTTTCTTTCATAGCCCTTTTTACAATATCTGACATAGTATGTATACTTTTAAATATCCATTTTTAAATACAAAAAAATAATAAAGTACAAAGGAGTTTTTAACAAAAATAATGATTGAAATGGTTAATTAATCGATCAGGGGTGAAAGTAAATCGAATAAAGAAACGATAAATCTAGATTAAAGTATAAACAAATAAGTAATAAACTAGATCATCTATTAAGCCATGCACCTTTCACCCGTGCTGCCAAGCGTGGCGCGAACTGGCATCGGTCTAAATAATCTGTTTGTCCATCAAATTAGACACGGCATACTTTCTTACACTTCCTCTATGCACTTGTACTGTGCTTGGCCGTATTAATTAAACAACATGAAATTAGGGCGTCGATAGATTAACGCGAGATTTCTGATTGATTTGAGTTGTACATTCATACCAAACTTCCTTTATCTATGTAGACATGTGGAATATTAATTAATCTTTACATATTTTGGATAGAAATCGTTGAGAAAACGCAGATAAATGTTGATATTAAGAGGAGAGAGACAAAGAGATATTACTTTGTTGAGATAGTTTCTAATGTAAATATACATAACTCTAACTATAAATGCGAAAGTGATTTTGTTTATTTGTTAGGCTTTTACTTTTGAATTCCTTTTATAACTTCTTACGTTTGAACTACAGATTCGATCATAAAGAAATTTTTGATAGACCTTATCAAGGGCATAGAACAGGAAATAGGGAATCTTTTATACAAAGAAAGTACTGTACTTAAATGTACATTAAAACAAGTGAATACGCTTTTTTTATAGTAGCACGGCAAAATGACTGCACTGTGCCTGATGTTTTTGAGTTTTTTTTTTTAATGTCATAGGTGGCAACGAACAGGTGGGTCACCTGATGTTAAGTGATCACCACCGCCCATGGACACTACCAACACCAGAGGAGTCGCAAGTGTGTTGCCACCCTTTGGGGGGAAGGGTTAGGGGAGGGAGAGGGAGCGGCGAGAGGAGGGGAGGGGAGGTGGGCCTCCGGCGCTCTCACTGACCGAACGAAACGCAACAATCCAAGCACTGTTACTTCACGTCGGTTTTCTATGAGAGGGTGGTACTACCCCGGCGAGCCGACCCATTCATGCTGAAACCAGTAATAGTTTCAGCGTGGCTCTACCACCATTAAAACCAATCCAAAAACCACTATGACGGGCTTTTTCCCCATATACATGGTGGTTGCGACCTAGTCAGGCTGTAAAACCCTACCACACCGCTTTCGCCATTGCCTCGTTCGCTATTCAGCAGGGTGCACCACGTGCAGGTGAGGTTGACTTGGGTGTCTCAAGTCTTAGATGTTATTTGACACCCCTTACACCCGGGCTAGAACTAGTTAGTAATTTCAGCATATTTTAGATTTTATTGTAATTTCTCCATTTATAAAAGGATGCTGTGTCTGACGGTAAGCACAGCAAGACCATCGGCGATCATCGAAAGTTCTACGATCTATCGACAGTCGTTACCGTCGACCTTCAAGCCTCATAGTATCTGAATATACACTGGATGATACGGGACCGCTACACCCCTTAGGCATTCTACTAAGGTACGCTTAACAACTAGTGTATGGTGATCATTTGTTGGACGTAACATTCTCGTCTAAATGTGGCATACACAATTTATGAAAACGTTTCTCGTATTTTAAAACGTCCCATTATAGTATTCTGTCTACTTAAGAAACGTATTTGACCAGTTAATAACAATGTACCATAAAACGGGGTGAATATAGAAAATTTGTCTTTAAGTTTTTATCTAGTTCATTGATGTGTTATAATCATACAATTTACTATACTGCGATAGTTTTACTTTTTTTTTGCTATACATAAATTAATTTACAGTTATTTATAGTATAATAGACTCACTTTCGCATTTATAATGTTGGGAATATATTACTCAAACAATCTGCATAGGAAACCAATGTGTCAACGAGAAGACGTCTTTAAGGCACGTTCGGTAAACAATGCTTATTGAAAGCTTTTGTCAAAAAGGGACCCGATTGATCAATTACGTCCGGTGTTTGTCACTCAGCTTCTATACACAACTTTAATTTACAATAATTTGTAAGGAATTCCATTTTGTATACTTGGTAATTTTTATCATTTGACTACAATCTCCCATGATGTTAAATAGCGATGTGATTCAAGATGACAGATACACTAAATCTAGAGGGACTGGCTCTCAAGTGCACCTGTTGGAACATATCTATATTAACTTGAGGGCTAGCTAGGCAGAGCTAGTTAGGCAGGCTTGGAAAAATTCCTACCGCCAAGCCATGGTTTCGTCACGATCTTCTGCTTCACCGAATTTGCAAGGATTCGCATCTCATAGAGAATGTTATTAGTATTAGCACATTTCTATGACCTATATTCATGTTTAAATTTTCATTCTTTCTGGATATATATTGCGACAATAATATATTATCGTCATATTAATCTAGAGAGTGAAATAGCACTTTTTCGAGATTTATATATTTAAACTTTATTGCGCATTAATTATATACATACATTATAAAAACATTTCAGGTTATGTTACTGGTACACTGTGCAGCCTTATTGCTAATATCAATCTCTTCCGGGCAACCATTGGATGGATTTATTCCAAGGAGTAGAGCTTCGATCAATAATAACTAGATAAAGGGTCACGTACAAAATCGATGCTAAAAACTATCAGCGTAAATATATACTTATGTGTAGCTATTTGTTTACTAAGAAAGGGAGAAAAAAAGTTTTAAAACAGTTTTAAGTTCAACCTAATTACAACCATAACACCTAGTAATAAAGTCACAAATGTTCAAAATATTGTCTAATACTTACGATAAAACGAGCAAAGCAATAAATTACTCCTCTCACAAATGAAAAGACAACATAAACAACAATTAGTGTGAATTCAACCTTAACACGTAATGAATAAAGTACGTTTTACCGTTATTGTGCGTGTTTGTGAGGGGCGAGGCCAAACGTATCACAGGTTTAAAATCAGTAGTTTTTTTCAAAATTTGATATTATTTGTTAGTTTAAAGATTAAAATATAACTTATTCAACATGTATTTAGCGAAAGTAAGATACTCCGGCCGTTAAATTGCTTTTTCGGGTATTATATTTGCATCTTTTGAATACACTGCGGCATGTGAAACGGGCTTACATTGGCTGTGTTTCAAACAAAATAAACAAAATAAGGGCACACATTTCAAGTGAGCTCTTATTTACCGAGACGTATTTTTCGCGCCGACCCTTTATCTAGTTATTGTTGATCGAAGGAGTAGAGTCAAAGGTATTCTGGGTGTATAAGAAAACAATAACCAGTTAATACCACATAAGTTAGTGGCACGTAACTGTAACATACATTATAAAATATAAATGATATATAGACTATATGAATATTAAATAAAACAAAATATAGTACGGTAGTAGTTTTTTCCACGGTAATAAATCTAAATCAAAGGATTTTTTTATTTTTGGAAATCAGTCTTCTAAATTATTACTACCATTGTCGATTAAGTAATAATAGTGTTTTGTGATAATTTAAATGTTCTAACTTGTCAGAACTTGTCAGAACTTTTTACAGAGTTTATGTGGCATCTCAGAATTCATGGTCCGTGGTAGTATTTCCCATCCAGTTTAATTGTGCACAATAACCGAACTATATTACGTAAAATTCCAACAATATTAAAATATATATAAGGGTTGTTGAGGTATGTATGCTTGGTACACATATATGTTTCAACAACTCTTATATGTATGAATAGTCAGCTTAGCTTAGGTTTGCTCAGATAGGTCGCGAATTGCATGTATCAGGCAACAGCCAAAGCCGAGGTGTGCCGCGCACCCTTGAGCTAGTTGTCAAATTCGGCTGAGTGCCTTAAGAGCTCGCCTTAGTAGTCCGGTGATGCTGTTAAGACCTCGCATGGTCAATATCGTAGTCAGTTCCAAAAAAAAAAAACTAACAATATTACAAATTATAGAGTCAAATAACACAAGATTATGAATAAAATATAAAATCCACTACATGAGAGATTAAGACATGGCCAAAACTTCCATGATGAGAATTATAACTGAAAGTACAGTGCAACTCAAAAACAAACTACAAGGACTGAGTGATTGATAACCAAACATCACGCGTTGCCGCCGTCATAATGACTTAAATAAATATCTCTTCACGCTTCTCTTAAAGGACCCAGTGTTGAATGATATGGAGTTTGTAAATATATATTATTTTATTTTATGTTGATTTATCAACATTCTGTGCAGTGATTTAAGGTTATATAAGTTCGAATCTCACACAGTCTAATAATTCGTGTAATTCACATATGATTATTCTAAATCTGAAGGTATTTAATATTCGTTAATTATATTTATCTAAAACTAGCCTCTACCTGCGACTTCTACTTGCGATAGTTACTTTGGGTAACGCTAACACGCAGCGGAAGCTCTCAAGAGGAAAAAAACACCGATTTTGAAACATTCTTCATTGGTGCTCCGGTCCTATTGGTCTTAGCGCGATATAACCTTCCTCGATAAATAAACTATATAACACTGAAAGAATTTTTCATATCGGACCAGTAGTTCCTGAGATTACTCCCTACAATTTCACAAACTTGCAAACTGTATCTCTTTATAATATTAGTATAGATGACCCGCGACGCAGGGTTTGAAGATTAGAGCGCGAGATGTCTTTTACAATAAACATTACTTTATAGTCCCATAATCAAATGGAAGAGATATATCTATATTATAATAAAACTGTAACAGAGCCAAATCTGTACATTAAATATTTTTTGAAAATTTTGATCAGGGTAGACTTTGTTATCGATATAGAAGCCAAAAATAACCCTTTTAAAAATTTTGTCTGTCTATCTGTCCCTGTGAACAGGCATCACTCTGAAAGTACTGAACCGATTTTGACGAAACGTGGCACAGTGGTAACTAATGTTACAAGATTACATTTAGGATACTTTTTTGTTATTGACAATAATGTGCCCGATGATATTCTTTATAAACAAAATAATTCATTTCAAACCATTTTATTTTTTCCGTTGCAAAGAACATATTTCATTTTATTAACCATTATGATATTGAGATTTCACCGTAAACAATGAAAAACAACGATAAACGTAGACCTATACTTGGGACTGACGCCATCTTGAATACATGCGTCTATACGAATGCGCATACAAAAACGGTTTGCTAGGCACTTAGCTTATTCCTTAGGTACCAAGAAAAGAGACTTTAGCTATCGTTATACCCTGGAAGAGCGCAGAAACATTCTTGATTTAGTTTTTTTGTTTAAGCTCTTCAACAATTATATATAGATATATATATATATAGATTTAATGGTGGTAGAGCCACGCTGAAACTATTATTGGTTTCAGCATGAATGGGTCGGCTCGCCCGGGGTAGTACCACCCTCTCATAGAAAACTGACGTGAAGCAACAGTGCTTGCATTATTGCGTTTCGTTCGGTCATTGAGAGCGCCGGAGACTCACCTCCTCTCCCCTCTCCTCTCCCTTTCCCTCCCCTAACCCTTCCCTCCAAAAGATGGCAACGCACTTGCGATTCCTCTGATGTTGTTAGTGCCCATGGACGGTGGTGATCACTTAACAGCAGGTGACCCACTTGTTCGTTTGCCACTTATGACATAAAAAAAAAGATAGCCCTGAATTACTGAGCATATTTGGATTCCGCATTCCTTCTAGATATCCTCGTCATACTATTAACCTTTTCAATTCTCCTTTTAGAAAAACTGTTTTAGGTAAAAATTCTCTAGTGTCCAGAATAAGTCACTTATATAATAAATACAACAACTTAGATATATTTGGTATAACATTATCAAAATTTAAATATTTAATCAGGTATAAGAATTGCTAACATAGATAATTTTTCGTTTTAATTCAGTTTATGTTAAAACATGATAATGTCTTCACTTTTAATTAATGTGTACTATGCAAGTTGTGTTTACTTAAGAAATTGTACATCGTGGTTAATGATTAAAGTAATAATTTTGTGTTTAGAATAAGCCGATGTAACAATTATTGTAAACCTATTAAATAAATAACAGGCGCATCCAAAATTATGGCTATCTTTTCCATACAGCCAGTGTTGCGCTAAGCTATAGCTAAGTTATTTTATATATAGGCCTTGGTAGGTGGTAGAGCAACGCTGAAGCTATTACTGGTTTCAGGATGAATGGGTCGGCTCATCCGAGGTAGTACCACCCTCTCACAGAAAACCGACGTAAAGTAACAATGCTTGCATTGCTACGTTTAATTCGGTCAGTGAGAGCACAGGAGGCCCACCTCTCTTCCTCTTCCTCCTCTCCCCTTCCGCTTCCTTTCTTCCCCCTCCAACATAGGCTGGTAACGCACTTGCGACTCCCCTGGTGTTGCAAGTGTTTATGGACGGTGGTGATGACTTAACATCAGGTGACCCACCTGTCGGTTGTCCACCTATGACATAAGAAAAAAAAAACATATTATTTTTAATTTATCCTCTTTTATGTCGAAATAAAATAATATTAAAATAAAGTGTGTGCATACTTATGTATACACGTTAGAAGTTATACTTCTTTGGCGTAACAAGATCAAAATTTTTATCTTTCGCCTTATTCTACGTTTGTATAAAAACGACAATAACAATAGAAAAAAGGTATTTAATACAAAGAAATAAAAAGGAACCGAAAAGTTGACTATAGCTAACTTCAGGGAGTAGGTTTTTCGTGACGGAGTGCGCGAGCATCGTAAAAATTTACTCCCATCGTTTTTCCCTAACGCGCCAAACGAAGTATAACTTCAATAAAATTACAGTTATCTTAACAGGGTTTGAACATAATTCTTTATTTACAAAAAGTAGCATCAGGCACATTATTGTTAATAACAAAAATGTCTGGCAAGAACAATTTCATGTTTTAGTAGCGCTTCAAAGTTAGTGAAAAACAAAACATTGTAAAATTATATAAAGTCCAATATTTTTGCCTGTAAAGGTGCGATATGCACTAATAAACGCAACGTTTACCGGCAGCCAGGTAGCCCGCACGCTATGTGGAAGAACATAAAGATATATAAAAAAACTGGCTTATTGAAATTCGCTATCGAAACCGTTGCTTAGCTCTTAGACAAATAGTCACAGGCAAGGGGCAGTTGACGCATCTTGCTCATATCTTTTTAATGTTTATATTTTTGTTTAATATAATTAAGTGTTAAAAAGTGTATTAAAAAGTTTTAATACAAGTTGAAAATAGTTATGATGTCATTCAGTGTTTAATTTATCATTATTTATTTTATGAATATATTTTATCGTTTAAATTACAATTTAAGTCTATCAATTTGATATTTTGTAATGTAAACTATACTGACTGTATAGTAAATGCCTACAAAAAAGGGAAAGGAACTTCATTCCAACTGGAATTCCATAGACCTCTCAAGCTTATTTTACATTACCGCCAATATACGTAGGTTCGTTATTATTTTAATTGAACCTGGTAGATGATGTTACAAACGGGTTGTACGCTTATCTAAAAAAAATTCTCACCTAACATCTGGGTATATGTTTGAGAGAGTCCCTTGATAGTTTTGATTTACAATAGGAAACGGTAGGTGTGGCTGCAATCGGGTTTTCTGTTTTTTCGCTTTTAAAAATACAATTGAAACCGGTGACAATCGACTTAATGCAGACGAAGTTGCACGGGCCAGCTAGCTTACAATAAAATTAAAGTAATTATAAGACTAATGTACGTCATAATTTTTTAAATTAACGTTATCGTTTTATTGTTTCATGAAAATGTACAAAGATTATATTCATTTCTTATATTCCAGTTTATAATTTCGTGGCGTAGTAAAATATTACGTATGTTGCTACTAAGTTGGTTTAGAAAAAGTGACGTCCGCTAGAATCGTAAAATAGTATGGGAATATTATATCTCTTGTCTAGTTTTTCTAAAAAAAACATCGGATGTTCCAAAGGTGAAGGACAAATAAGGTGAACAAAATCGCAATTGTCTTCGGTCAACCGAGGCGTTTTTTTTTTAGCTAGTTAGTCATACATTATTAATGTTATAAACGAGAAAGCAATCTGTTAAGACCTTACTTGGTCAATAGCGTAGTCAGTTCGAAAAAAAAAAAAACGAGAAAGTCTGTGATTTTGGATAGATTTTTTTTACGCTATCGCGCAAAAACGGTTATTGAACGGATCTTGATGAAACGTTCGATTAATAAATGATTCTAATTCATTAAGGTAGTGCTTGAATTGGCCAAAAAATAACGATAAGTGTGAAGTATGTTTGAAAAAATCACCTATGCATGTGCTAGACAAACGGTAGATACAAATGGAGACAATGGATGAATATAAATGGATAGTTTGTACATAAAAAAAGTCGACTCAATCAAAAAATCAACTCAAAAACTCAAAACAATGGAATAACTAACTTCTTTTTTTTTAATTTTACATCAATTATAATCTGAATTATTTAAATTTCATAATATAAAAATTGAAATTAATCACATTAATCTGGTTTTTACGTCTATTCGCACTCTGAGCAATAATTATATAGTTTATAACCTATACAGTTTATTAGTTCATCAAAAATATGATGAACTGTGCAAGCTCAATAAAAAATATGAATATTATATATACACAGGCCGCTATACTACGCGTCGCTAGTATGTCGAGGTAATCAGTGACGCGAACCCATAACTATGACCCCTACCAACTTAATTTTTTAAATCGCTTAACGCGGCTATAGAAGTTTTCAGTTCAATAACTAAGTAAGCGTTACCTCAGAGATATTTCAAGCATTCTTAAATCATATGAGCTCACTGTTGCATTCGGTTGCAATCCGGAATATATTACCATAAGTAATAGTCGAACGGTCTGCATTACCATTTACTTAACTGCACTAATCAGAACACCTACGTTGCTTCATAGACCTCGTTTACATGCATCGCTTATTTTAGTTGTTAAAGTGTGCACTTAAAATGTCTAAAAGTCATGAAGTGGACGATAACTGTTTTATCGTGAAAGCATCAAAATATGCGTAAAAACAAGCGCTAAGTAATATTTGCACTGTACTTTTGTAATAATGTTACATTTATTCTATCTTCTATACATATATAAAGATCCCGCCAAAAACTCATGCTTTGGTGTTATTAGTAAGTTTTATTTTCTCTATGGTCTAAGTTCGATCACCGCACGAGAGCACTTGTATAAATAAAACGATAGAGGTTTGTCGTCGTGAGCGCATCACGCAAAAACTACTTCGACATATTTCGATTTTTTTTTAAATTCACTCCCTAGACATTTACTTCTTATTTAAAAAAATATAATTATCATAATATCTTAAATCAATATTAAGTTATTCGATTTTTAAGAAGATGTGTGTTTTCTTAACATGGAGAAAGGGGGCAACCGGTGTGATACGCATGCGCAGGAGAGAGGAAGTAAACTGATAATATTATTTAAAAACACATATTCTAATAAGCAAAGTATTTTTTTTACTTTCATTTTTGAAGTAAAACTTCTTTAGGCGCGACTACGAGTAGAGGTACTATGAGGTAACTGGACGACAATGCAACGGAAGTCCGTTACTGCAATATGACGTCACGTTACTATACCATCGGGTTAGGTAATAATTAAACATAACCAAAACATCCATTAAATCGTAATTAATTCAATTCCTTACTTATCATAGTCATCTGTTCATACTTTTCTATATTTACTTTATAACAAAGAGTTGCGAATAGTATTTCCTGTGTTATTTAAGTTCCGAATTGGCTGATAGATGGCACTACAGATAATGAAGCTTTGATTTGTTACTTACTTACATTGAAACCAGATGGCAGCACTGTGGAGCGTCAATATAATTAGTTCTGTTGTATGGTTTTTATTATTATTCAATTTAATATCTATTTTATTTATTTTTATTTTGTTCAAAATTTTTTGGCTAAGGAGACTAAAAGGCTAAAAGAGCCCATCAAACTTCGTAATTATATAATAATAATCATAAATACAGTGGTACAACAAAATAATCCCAAGGAGGGTTGATGCCAGGCAGGCGGCCGATCGTAAAAATTAAGCCAAATCATATACCACAACATGATAAACATGTTGTACCGACCCTACTTATGTGGGATAAGGGTAAGAAGAAGTTCAATTTTTTTTTATTGATTTGTTTATAAACTATTTATTGACAATTTAAAAAAATATTTAAAAATTTTAATACAATCGCGTGTGCTGGTTGTATGGTTAAAATTTTTTTTTTTCGTATTTCTTCTGTACATAAAATATATCGTCACAATAATACAACGATACAAATGAAATCACGTGTATCAGTTATTTAGTCATAAGAGCATGAAAGGATTTGATGATTTCATGAATGCAACTGTCGTTAGGCATAGAATATCACTGTTATTTTTCATATGAAATGAAAAATAATTTAACACAGAATAAAAGGATCACTCAAGCGGTAGACCATTACGTAGGTAACGGATCAACTTAAAAAGCAGTTGTATCTAGAAACACTTGGTACTTTATCTGTCGGAAATTATTATAGACTCCACGTATTGGTGATTACCAACTTATATATCGGATTATAGCAGGTTTTCATTCTTCACCCGTGAAATAGCACTTTAAAAAAATGATTTAATTATAATTCCTATAATTTCCTAGCCTACAATGATTTTTATAAGTATAAAGAAGTGAATTCGTCTACCTTTCCCATTAAATAAAACAAATTTATAGATTAATAAATAGGTGTAATACTTCCACGTGTAACGTTTTTATCACTGTGATTAATATTAGAAGTTATGTATTCCAATTTATAGAACACAGGGGCACGGTCATGAATAAATATGTTGTATTATATAGGTCTCACTTTGTGGACATACCGACACGTGGTATCAAGGACGCATATATTTTGTACGTCAGTCATGTACATGTATCAATTATGTACATTTTTAAGAATAACAATTACCTATAAAATGACCGACCAGTATGAGAATTATGATGACACGACGGATGAAACCATTTTAATATTTTAATCGTTCTGATGACCAACAAGGTGTGGCGATCTGAGATCGATTAATCGATTTTTAGACATAGAAATATCAATTATTCTAATCGATATTACACATTGAGTTGGTCCAGTGAATTGGCTCTGACACTATAAAATCGTGGTTCTATTTATATAAAAATACAACCATACAATAATTCATAAAAAAGAAAAAAAAAATACGACATCAATTTCTGAATAATCGATCCTTTGGACTTTAATTTTACATGCATCGATTTCACAGACCACGATTTGAAACGATTTAATAATCGATTTTTTTTGCGATGTATCGATATCACTGACTGATATGTAATGTAATTTATTTGTCTATGGTTGAATAAGTCGGTAGTTTGACGTTGGTAAGCTGTGGTGTTGTTTTTTTTTTGTAAAATTAAAAACGTTTATAGAAAACGTTTGAGTTTGTTATTTTAAATTATTTCGTCGTATTAAAATACATAGAATAATAATTTTTTTAATCGTTTTGGAAAGAACACTTAAAAGTCGCATATAGGTATCGGAAACAATTGTATACTGTAGAATATTATACCTAGGAATAATTCACGGCGACATGTCTAATTGTAATTTATTTTTTGCGTCATTTTGAACGACCGAACATGACCATGCGAACTCTGTCTTTTCTAACTGTTTTCTGTTCGATTTAGTACCATATTTAAACATTTAACTCTAGTATTTAGGTATTTCGTGATTGCAAATTTATTTTAGTTATGTCGTTGGTTGTACGTTAATTCATGAATATTAAAACAACCTTGGAATGGATGATTTATATTGTTTTAACCAATGTTTAATTGATTTATGCACTAATCTGACGTTCGTAGATAAAGCTGTCAAAATATTACTGTCTGGCCTCGGTCTTTATACAATCGTACGACAAGTAGTCTAAGTGTAATTAATATGAGCCTTTCAAATTGTTCTGAACCTGTTTCTGTGTAAGGATTATCAGAGGTGTTATTATCTAGCTAGTGAGACAATTTTAATTAAAATGCCTTAATAACAATTCAATCTAATTTGGGATCAAAACCATTTTATATACATGTGACTCATGTTCTATTTAAAAAATATTGAATATAAATAATTACATAGTATAAAATAAAGTCCCCTACCGTGTTTGTCTGTCTGTTCGCGATAATCGCGAAAACTACTGAACGGATTTTCATGCGGTTTTCACCAGTGGATAAAGTGATTCACGAGGAAGGTTTTAGTATATAATTTGTCAAGTATTTTTTTATAGTCAGGGCGGAACAAAGTTTGCAGGGCCCGCTAGTAATATATATATATA
>MU158760.1:627513-651972 GCA_015888305.1 Antheraea pernyi
AATATAAATGGTTAATGGGTCGGCTCACCCGGGGTAGTAACACCCTCTCCCAGAAAACCAGTGAAGTAACAGTGCTTGCATTGTTACGTTTCGTCCGGTCAGTGAGAGTGCCAGACACTTACCTCCCCTCCCCTCAACCCTCCCCTCTCCCTGCCCCTCTCCCGACCCCTCTCCCCTCCCCATTACCCCTTCCTTCCATACCCCCGAAACACAGGTTGGCAACGCACTTGCAACTCTCCTGGTGTTGCAAGTGTCTATGGACGGTGGTGAACACCTAACATCAGGTGACCCACCTGTTCGTTTGCTTCCTATGATATATAAAAAAAAGAAAGATTTATGAAGTGTAAACTTTTAATAACGTCTATAAAGAAAAAGAAATAATGTAGAAAGAGTTGAATTTGGCTTATCTTAAATTGGAAAAAAGGGTGAGTAAAACACCATGGGGTTTTTAGTTAATAAGAATCTGACCTACCCGGCCTACGTTTCGGCGTCGAAGTGGAAGATCTCAAGAAGATTTCGCCCAACGCTTAAAAAAATCTTTAAATGCACAAACGCAAGGGCCATTTTCTATTACGCAGAAATACGTTCAGAATTTGGACGTCAGTAAATATTTAAAATAATTATTAATAGTATTATTGTTTATATAATGTAATATGTAAATTAGTTTGCAAAAGGCTTTACATACATCTTTACTTTTTTCTTGGCAATTGCTAACAAAACGTGTTTCATTGCTCTTGGATTGCAGTGCCTCTACGTAATTTTGGGTCTCCGTTACTAAATATACCAATATACTAAAAATATTCTTGTCAGTTGTAAACTAACTTTAAAATTATTAACATAACCAATAGAAAAAACCAACTGTTATGCGTTGACGAAAAGATTTATTCGATACGTGCATTAAAAATCGGAGAAAAGTTAGACTGTTTATAATGAATATTCTTAATAAATGTTGGGTCCTTTAAGTTTTGTTAGGCAGGGTTTACACTGTATGAATATTTCTTAAAACATTATATTTATTGGCCACACCTTGTTAGAGGGCTGCCTTTGTTGTATTAACATTTGATTATTACACTACACAATGTAAAACTAGCTTAAAGCTTAAATCTACGCCAGACCTTATGGGATTGACGTTATTATTAGTATAGTTAAATTAAAATGTTTTATTATCATTTTTATAATTATTGTAGTTTCTATTTTTTTTTTTTTTTTTTTTCGAACTGACTGCAATTTCGATTGTATGGTTTACAAATGTATATATGTATGAATAGCTTAGAATAGTTAGCTAGGACAGACGTGTCTTTTTCCAGGAAACAGCCCAAGCCGAGGTGTGCGTGCACCCTTGTGTATGTTACCCAAAACCAAAATCGGCTGAGCGCCCTAAGCGCTCGGCCTTAGTAGTCCGGTGAAGCTGTAAAGACCTTGCCAGGCCAATAGCATAGTCAGTTCGAAAAAAAAAAAAAAAGATGTAGGTGAGTCACTGTATCGCGTAAATAATATCAAGAGGGCTCCGCGCGGGGACGACCTAGGCTCGAGATATTATTGAGAACCGCGAAGTGTGCGGGAGCTAATAGGGATCGATTACAAAAGCGTGGGCGCAACACGCATTTTATAAGATTGAATTTAAATTTACTAACGGTGACGGCACCGAAGTCTAAAAATAGACATAACAAAAATTATTATTATTGTTTGACGGTTATTTTTAGGGGAAGATAGACGTAAATACGCGATTTACTCTATCTTATTTGAGTTATTTATTTTTTTAACAGCTGCGCGCGCGAGCCTTTGTAGTGTAGCCGCGATGGCTGGAAATCTATGGATTGCCGTGACGGCACCTAGTAGCGGATTACGAGAGCACTCTTCGTACGCCGAGATCTCCGAGATCTCGTGGAAAATGAGTAGTTGACCTGCGTAGTCAATACTCGATAGGGAAAAGGAGTATGCGGGGTCATCCTGTGAAGGATTAGCCGCCGGAGGTTTGGGAGTGTGCTGGGACGCGGGTTTAGGAGCCCACGGGGCCTGAGGGGCCCGGTAGGGGCGGGGGGGCGCACTAGTCGTGGGTACGGACGCTGCCGGTGCACGAGACGTGCCCGGCAGGTTCGGGAAGGCCTCTCGAGACATGAGAGGCGGAGGTCGAGGACGGGCGGGGGCAGCGGCCGTCTTAGACGGCGACGCCTGCCTGGGGTATCGAGGGCGCTTTGTGCGCGGGGCGCGGGGACATCCGCGATAATTCGCGGTATGGCCCACGCCGCGGCACAGAACACAGCTCGGAGGGTCGGAGGCGTCTTTCGTGCGAGAACACTCCCTAGTGGAGTGGTCGCCGAGGCACTTAACGCACCTGGGTTTCAGGCGACAGTTTCGTGCGGAGTGTCCGTACACCTGGCAGTTGTGACACTGCGAGGGCACAGACGTTTTGCGCGGCGGCTCGACTATGACGCCGGAGAGGCCGCAAAGGGATGTAAGATTAAAAATCGCTTTCCCCTGAGGGGTGCGATCGAGGACAACGAGAACCATATCATATGGAGCCCTGGTGCGCGGAGAGCGCATACGATGAACCTCGCGAACAGGAATCTTCTGTTCCTTGAGGTCGTCTGAAATGTCGTCAGTCGGGAGTTCTGAGGGGACTCTACGGATCACAACCCGTAGTTTACGCTCCTCTTCGAGAGAGTGCGTGAAATAGCCCCACTGGTTGTCCCGAAGGAAACGAGTGAGGTTGCGATGGGCGGTGGACGTGGCTACCTTCACCTGAATACCTACAGCGGTATTCACGGCGGAGGTGTAAGGGATACCTGCCGTTTCCAGCAGGCTAGAAATCTCAACCCAAGACGCTTTGTCTTGGATCGTAACGGGGGGCGGTGGGCGGGGCTTCTTGTCCGAAACTGCGGAACCCGCAGCCGCGGGCGAGTTGGGTCTAGAGGGCGCTGGTGTCGCCTTTGGCACTTTCGCGCCATCGACGTTTGCGATCTTTTTAGAGGGCGATTTGTCCTCCGGATCGGAAGGTGAGTTCGGGCGCTTCTTGTTCTTGCGCGGTTTGCGGTGCGTGACGGTGGTGAAGCCATCGTCCGCAGCAGGGGCTTGCTTGGCAGGGGGATCCTGCTGAGCAGGAGGGTCTTGCTCCATGTCGGAGCCGGAGTCGGAGTCGGAGTCATCGCTATCGCGATCGGCTGGGATTGGGAAGTTGTTGGAAGCCTCGATCTTGGCATAGATCGAGGGAGCGGGCTTCGAGGAATGAGGGAGCTCGGTGCGATGCTTTGCAGCGTACGCATCGTAATCGTCTACGAGACGAGGACAGATAGCGGCTATGAAGCCGTGGAGGCTAATGAGCTCAGTCTCTAAGAGACTGATCTCTTGTTCAGCGGCCATACCGGGGCCTGAGGAGGGGAGTGGGGCGGGGGAAGACATGTGAAACCTCCCTGCCAGAGGGGCAGGGGGGCGCGCCTTAATGAATTTAACGGACTATCCCGAGTCCGGATCAAAGGGAGCTGTTTAAAACTAAACAAAATAGGAAAACAACGCAAATAAGTACCTGAGCGAGATAGGGGAAAAATAACATAAGACTACTTAAATAAACAAACAATAAAAAGCAAATAAATTTAAAAATAAATCACTGAAGAATTAAAGAAATACGTAAATAAATAGATAAACAAAAGAGTAAATAAATAAATATACCAAGAAATAGATAAAGCAATAAATAAATACAAGGAAAGGTCTCACTCAGTTCCAAGAAAAAGAACGCAGGTGCAGCGCACCTGTGAAGCGCAGGTGTGCCGGATCGAAACAAACAATAACTGACGTCACTAAATCACGAGTATTAAAATCGAACTTAGCGCGCGCAGCAAAACGGACAACCGCTCAAGTCGACGGTTCGATCGGAACTCCTTTTTTTTAGCGCCTTAGGGAAAAATGATGAGAGTATATTTATACGACGCGCGCGCGCTCCGTCACCAAAAACTGACACCCTGAAGTTAACTGTAGTCAATATTTTGTTTCTTTGAATTTGTTGTTTGTATTTCTTTGTATTAAAACTTTCAATATATTAAATACTTTTTTTTCTATTGTTAGTGTGGTTTTTTCTACAAAGGTAGAAAAAGGCGAAAGATAAAATTTTTGAAAAGATTTTTATTTTTGAATTTTTTTGAAAAATTCGCAAATTCTTATCTCTGCCGTACCGTGAAGCTGTGGTACAATCTCCCGGCCAGTGATATTTATGCAAGCCGGCATGACAGCGGCGACCGGTGAGGGATAGTCCATCAACTGTCACTTGCCTATGACTATTTGTCTAAGAGCTAGGCAACGGTTTCAAAAGCGAACCTCAATAAACCAGTTTTTTATATATATGTTCTTCCAAGTACCGTTCGGGCTACCTGGCTGCCGGTAAATGTTACTTTTATTCCTTTATCCCCCTATTTTCTGTTATTCATGGCGTTACCCTTTTCTGGACATAATGCTTGTGTTGATGGCTACAAGTGCTGACAAGCTATGAGTTTTTATATATTTAGTTATCATTTTAAACTTTAATGCCATTGACGTATTATTTGCGTATAGAATACAGCCCAAAACACATTTTATGTAACAGGAGATTAACATGAAATATGGAATGCTTTTTAATTACCGTGGAAACATATCGTGAGATACGTGAGTGCAATAGCAACATGTGCTTTGATATGCATTAATACGAGGACCACACACAGACTAATTGTAATTAGCAGACAATCGAGTCGTGCGTTTGTTAGTAATTCAGCTGATCAGCGAGCTAATTTCTGTGATTGGCATCTGTTAAGCCGACCGCATACGTAATCAAATCCAACCCACTATATCATGAACTCCCAAGCATCCTTGTCAATGGTAACCACAAAAAAGTGTTTTTGGAGCCCCACATTCGTCCGGTCATCTATAACGGTGTTTTAATGATATAATAATAGTGGGCATAATATTATAAACTCGCCTGTGTGTGTGTTTATAATTGGCTTTTGTCGCGACGACAGTCAAATGCTTGATCAGTCAAAGATTATAAAATGTGGGCCTCAACGGACAGACGTGGCTGAGGATTTAGCTTTTATAATATGTAGTAATAGGCATAAACGAAGTCGCAGGCTGCTACTAGTTTTTTTTATAAATAATGATACGTCGTATATGTATGAGTATTTATTAAATTCGTAGTTAAATTCAACCTGTTTTGACAAAAGTTTATTAAAATTGTATATAACATATTTTATTGAAATTATTTTATCGCGGCTATTAAATTGTCATTAAGAACTATACATATATAATAACTATACACACATAGTGTAATAAAGATACGCAAAAATAATATTACATTTCCGCTTGGAAAGTTTCAAGCAGTCAACGAGTATATATCAGAAATGTCTAATACAATTTATAAAATTATCTTGCGTTAGCATTTCTATTGAGATAAGTGTTAAGCTATATCACAGTTTGATATGAAAGAATCAAGATATATAATGCTCGGAAAGTTCTAATGAACAAATTAAGTACTAAGCTTGCATTGTTGCGTTTCGTTCGGTCAGTGAGAGCGCCGGAGGCCCACCTCCCCTCTCCCTCTCCCTCTCCTAACCCTTCCCCCCAAAAGGTGGCAACGCACTTGCGACTCCTCTTATGTTGTTAGTGTCCATCGACGGTGGTGATTACTTAACATCAGGTGACCCACCTGTTCGTTTGCCACCTATGACATAAAAAAAAAAACTAAAACCGAAGTCGTTATTCTCATTTACATTAAATATAAATTATAATAATTTCGTGAAATATAGTAAGAGAAGAGACTATGGCTATGAAACGATCTTGCCTATCTACATTTTAACTATTCTTTGGTATTTGTGATTCACCGCGTTCGGGTCGCGTCGTAGAACGCTAAGACCATAATTTTATGTAATTCGGCCATATGACTTTCAGACATAACTGAGTTTATTGTGTTGTGTGAACTAGGAAAAACCTTGCATAATTAAATTTTTATTACATTAATGGGAATCCTCATTTGAAAAGGGGCTTGCTATTATTTATTTTAATTAACTCGATTAAATAGTTCAAAGTAATTATTTTCTTTGTTTGTTTCAAAACAGTGGTAGTATGCCAGTTTAGTAATACAAAAAACATGCATTATATTATTAATATCAAGAGTTTCAATAAAAAATACATAATTTGGTGAATCTACAAAAATCTCACACAAAAATCTACAAATATCTCACACAGTCTGGACTTTGTTTAATAGCGGACGGTGCTAAGTTAAATTTAAAGAGAGTCGCGAAAAAAAACATGTTTCAACTTAAAAATGTTATTTTAGAGAATACAGAAAGGTAAGAGAATAACGACTTTTTAAAGTTGATGTTGTTTTCGACTCATCGAGGTGCGTCTTACCGAGGTTCTAATGTACTTATTAGCTAATACAATGTCTTCTAAAAGGACCGTTTAGATGTATGAGTACATAGTGCCAGGGTGTAAATAATCCTTTTTTAATCTTTATCAAGTTACCCTTTTAACCTGAACTTTACTCAGATAGGTCGCGAATTGCATGTGTCAGGCAACAGCCCAAGCCGAGGTGTGCACCCTTGACCTAGTTGTCAAATAAAATCGGCTGAGTGCCTTAAGCTCTCGCCTTAGTAGTCCGGTGAAGCTGTTAAGACATTGCTAGGTCAATAGCGTAGTCTGTTCGAAAAAAAAACCGCAACTATACCTGATATTAAATGATAATGTGATCTAAACACGCTAAACCTACGGGCTTTTAAATGCAGCTGGTAAAATACACCTGTGCTTAGGAACATTGTCAACTCGAGAGTGGTAGAAGTTTAATAAAATATAGAAGAAGCAATTACCACCATGCTATGGTTTCATCATGATGCTTTGCATTACTGAAGGGTCTGGTGCATTCACATATTTTATATATTATAGGTAACGAACAGGCGGGTCACTTGATGGTAAGTGATCACCGCCGTCCATAGACACTAGCAACATCAGGGGAGTCGCAGATGCGTTGGCGGCCTTTTAAAAAAGTTGGACCTCCGGCGCTCTCACTGACCGAACGAAACGCAACAATGCAAGCACTGTTACTTCACGTGGGTGTTTCTGTGGGCCGAGTGGTAGTACTCCGGGCGAGGCGACACATTCAAGCTGATAGCAGTAATAGCTCCAGCGTGGCTCTACCATGTATTGAAGGCATTTGGACGTAAGAAGATTCTCTCTCTACTCTACTGGGAAAGCATTTCAGGGTATATAACTTATGCAGTGACGATTGGTTCAGCACCCCAACTATTCGGGCGCGTCTATAATTAGGTTGCATAATTTTGCTTCCTATCGTGGGTTGCGTCGGTTCATCATTCTCAGTTCTGCTCTGGTTGGTGTATTAGAGTGTGCGTCTGAGGTTTCATAACCACTCTTTTCTTATGCCTCGGATATCGGACGTGCGACGTTGTTGCATTCAAGGCAACAACCCAAGCCGAGGTTGGTAACTTTAACAAAGTTAAGGTTATTACCAAGCGGGTGAATGCCATAAACGCTTGCTTCATTAGTTTGATCATGCTATGAAGGCTCATCAAGTCAATAGCGTATAGTATTATATAGCGTATATAGTATGTTCGAAAGAAAAGCATGGTTTCTAACCTACATCGAATGACACGGTGTCCAACATTCTAAATAATAAAAATCGACGCTTCAAAACTCATTAAAATGTGGAAACTTAAACAATCAGTATTATTAAGACAATTTCTAAGTAGAACGATTTCACACTAAAAGCTTTTTGTAAACTTAGACAACGGTTACATACGGACCAACAAAACATAAAATTTTTAGAGAAAGTTCAACAAAGTTACACCTTTTAAATTTTGTTAAGTACATTATTTATTACTAGTACATGGATTTAATCTCTCTGTAAATGATTTCTGTGGTTATTTAACAGTAGGCGAAAGTCAATGCTCCTTGAATTTATATGTTTTTTTTGTAGGAGAAGTGATCACTTTAGAATATGACAGAAATTATTAGGCATAATAAAATATTACTTACAAGTTCAACGTAGAGGGTAAAAAAATAGGTGATTTTTTTTTGAAGTTATACTTCTTTTGGCACGTTTGGGAAAATTGTTGAGAGTGAAATTTTTACGATGCGCGCGCACACTGTCACGAAAAACCGACACCCTAAAGTTAGCTGTAGTCAACATTTTGTTTCTTTGTATTTGTTGTTTGTATTTCTTTGTATTAAAACTTTCAATGTATTAAATACCTTTTTTCTATTGTTGGTGTCGTTTTTTCTACAAACGTAGAATAAGGCTAAAAATAAAATTTTTGACATGATTTTTAATTTGTTACGCCACAGAAGTATAACTTCTAACGCGTGTACATAAGTACACACACACTTTTTTTTTCGAACTGACAACGCTATTGACCTAGCAAGGTCTTAACAGCTTCACCGGACTACCAAGGCGAGCGGATTTAACGTTTCTTTAGTTAAGGTAAAAGCAATTATTAGAGATTATTATGGTAATCGTTACTTCTTTGCTACTTCCAACTATACTTTACTGCTTGTGAGCTCGTTTACTTGCAATAATATACTTTTGAGTTTGTGTACGATGTACATGAAAAAGATAAACCTAACTACAATTAAAAATAGCACTTCTGTATTTCCAAAAAATAGTACATAGACTTGACCGTAATTCTCAACTCTAGGAAGAATTAGCTAAGAAATATCAGTTAAATTATCATCTCAACACGTAAATATATTATCATATTCTTATAACGGTGATTATCTATTGTATGATCGACGTTTTTGACTCGAATAACTTATAAAACCAGTATGGTATAATTAATTTGCTAGAAATTGCATATACGTTGAAATTGTAGTGTAAGTTTGTCCGTGGGGTTGAAATTTCGTTCATGTAAGTATTTGTGTACAGCAAGTCTTGCCAGAAAATCAGCGCTGCAACGCTTGCACTTGCAAACTTTCAGCCTTATCATGAGACAAAGAACTTTTTGACGCCATGCAACACTTACTTATCTCACTTGAAATATTATATATATTTACTTGTACATATATGTATGTGTCGAATAAATATATCTTTCTTTCTTATTTCTGTTATTAATAACAATTTTGTCCGTAGTGAATTAGAAAATGTTGACGCCACCGCAACAGAAGTTGGTCCAATATTTTAGAGTTTTCGGTTAGGTTAGGGTAGCCTTACGATCCGTGCGGACAGAGCACGGCTTTTAGCCGCCGCTCCACGTGAGGAGCATAGGAAGAACCTAGATGAAGAACTAGGAAGAACCTAACCTTCCTGAGATATGGGTCCCCGTTTCTACCACCCACGAGGACCCAAGCGCATGGCCAATGCAGCGGAGTTTTGCTACTCGTCACCCCGCACCCTGGCCCACATTCGCGCTAAGTGGCCGAGGGGTTTTTAGTCGGTAGGCGTCTGACAGGTGTATCCTATGTAAGATTTTTCCCTAGTAAAAAAAAAGGGGTAGACTTGCGTTGCTAATAAAGAGTGAGCCGACCGCGGCATTATAGGAAAGGTATACTTGTTATGTTTTTAAACGAATCGATTAAGATCTTTTTGTTTCGCAAGTCTAATCTAACCTAATGGAAACGAGAAAGGAAAATTAAGGAAAATAAATAGTCCACATATTAATATACACGGCAAGATGTTAATCACATGGCACCGAACGAATTAGGTGTAGATTGTCTACACTAGACCAACTTCAGTTGCCGTGGCGTTAATACGTAAGTACTAAATAAATAAAAAAATAGTGCTTGTAACCGTCACACGCGATAGAAGTAAAACATTTAATTTCTACAACTTATTTATATTGAAACCAGATGACAGCACGGTCGCGCGCTCATATATACATAATTAATACTATTGTATGATTTCTATTATTATTCAATTTAAACTAAATTAAATTTGTTATTTAATTTAATTATTTTTTTTTATTGGTTTGTTTATAAACTATTTATTGACAAAATCCAAAATATTTCAAGACCTGTTGGTACAGAAACGTGACCCCATATTTCCGTAACGGACTTCCGTTGCATTGTCGCACCTAAAAAAGTTTTATTTCAAAAATATTTTTAGTGTTCATACTCGTTAAATAACATAACTTATGTAACACTAAATCTGAATTAAAGGTGAATGAACTCTACTATTTACCCTACAATAAACAATTTATAAATATAACAACGTATAAATATGAGCATTATTAAAAAGCGCGAATCCCATGTGGTTTGTGTCTCTCCACGTGTGGTTGCCGAGTTTTTGCCTTTGTTTTTGTCTCGCATTCCTTTGCCAACGGATTTGACAGAAAAAATAAACGATCGGCCTCATTGTAATCAAAATCACGTAGGCGACATTTTCAAGGACGACGCGGGACCCGTCCTCATGATTACTTAGGTATTTTAGCACCTACGTGATAGTTTTTAAAATGTAAACGATAAAATAAATTATCATTTTAATAATGTTGCCATATTTTATATACGTAATGCATATAATAAGAATGTTACTTTAACTTGTCTGTAGTAATCAGCTCTTTGGGAAATAATCTATTGCAATGAATCTATCACAGTGAAAGCTCGCAAAAGGAAATAAACCCCGATTTTGAAACATGCTGGTATTCCGTTCCTACTGGTCTTAGCATGATGATATATAACCTATAGCCTTCCTCGATAAATGAGCTATATAAACACTTAACATTCAACCAAATAAATAAATCCTCCAGCTTTATAGTATCAGTATATCTATACTAATATTATCAAGAGGTAAAGTTTGTAAGTTGTAAGGGGAAAATTCTTTCAGTGTTATATAGCTCATTTACCAGGGAAGGTTATAGGCTATATATCATCACGCTAAGGCCCATAGGAGCGGAGCAGCAATGAAGAATGTTGCAAAATCGGGGTATTTTTTCCTTTTCAGAACTTCCGCTTCGTCTTAGCCCAAAATAACCATTCCATGCTTACGAAGTCGCGGGCAGAAGCTATTAACTAATTATATTATCTATACTAATATCACAAAGAGGTAAAGTTTGTGAGGTAGTAGGGGGTAATATCTGGGGAGTCGGAGAAAAAATGTTCGAATGAAAACGTTTCTTACGAACGCTGCCTTAACGATGAGAGATATATGATTGAGTTCTAGAAAAAAGTTGTAGCTTGATAATGCCTATTACCGCCCAACGAATTTTTAGTTTTACTTCTTAGATTCTTATAAAAAAAGATCATAACGATAGACAGCTTCATCGGATATAAAGTTACTAAAATTTTAAGCACTTCGCGTTCAGCGGTATGTTTTATTGCCGTGGAAATGTGGGCAAGCGGTGTGGTGTTTATGTTTTTTCCTCTATACATAAAATATACTGTTAAAATAATAAATGACGCAGGGTAAGTAGCGAGTATTAGCTAGTTTATCAATTAAAAATCTAGAAATATTTCATTCTATAAAGATAAAATTAACACATACAGATCCCGTGGCCTAATAAAAACCTTTTATAAATTGTTTTTCAGTTTGCTTTTATCTACTTTGTTGCGATGCAGGCTACAAATGTATGTGCCAATAAAGCTAAATAAGGTCTTGCATTCGAAGGACTTGTTACCATCTCTGGGTCTTAGGATCGAATAAAATTCAACGATTTCAGTATCACAGTTGCTATAAGTACAAGTTTAAACAGTCACTGTTTAAAGAGTGACAACCTTCAACAATGTGATCGTTCATGGTCACACTTAAAATATAAAATAAAAATATCAAAACAAATACCCATAAACGACAAAGAGAACCTAAGTCGGTACCTAAGTAAAGTTTGTGCTAAAACTCTCAAAAGTATGGGTACAAATTTAAATAAACCTTGGTTGAATGACCGGTGATAAAACCTACGAGCGACATCCTGGAGTTTATACCCATCAATAATAAAATGGACAATAAACCCTTTTGTTTGTTCAAACTTCGAATAAATATCCTGTGTTAGTTGGTTGGCTTCACTTTCACTTCACTCTTACTACACCCGACGGTCGTTGACACTGTGCTTTAACATATACACTTAGAGGACTGAGTATAATTTTTGTATTTTCTAGATAATTAGGTTAAATATTAAACACCTATTTTTTAATTGATTTAGAACGAGTATCAAGTACTGAGTATCCTGTAAAAATATTGCTAACGAGTAACCAGTCACCTAGTATATGACACAGATAAACATCAGCGTACTTTGGCCAATCACCATAAGAGTTGGCACAGTTAAGTACTGTTTGGCTGCGTGGAAGACACCACGCAGCATACCTTAGTCGAGTGTTCCGCTTGGGACATGCCACGCCGCGAGCTCGTCGCAGCCATGGAACCCGATCTCTCGCTCTCGGTTGTCATCCGTAAGATGGTCAAGAGCAAGACCAGATGGAACTCCGTCGCCTCGTACTGCGAGGCGGTTATGTTCGCAAAGGAGGCGGAGGAGAGGGAGCGGGAGCAAACCAGCCAGCTCCCCTCCCGCGGTTGACGATCACGGCGGTTCAAGGTCGATAATGACCTGAGGTCACCGTAAAGAGGGCTTGGGGCTGATGGACGCGGGCACGTCCGTCACGCTGGCAGAATTTCTGCACAGGCCGTCTGTTTGAGGCACGATCGTCGGGGAGGGCAACTCACGCCGTCTACTGAGGGGTCTACGATTTTGACACCTCGACCGCGACGAGGCCCCTGTACGACAACGAGAGAGTAGACGCAATGCCAGTTCGGCAGCTCCTGCTCCCCAGCCTATAGGTGATTGAAGGCACCAAGGGGTTTTAGTCCATGCAATTTGGACATACCCCACACTCAGCTGCCCGCCTAGGAAGGGAATCTGTTTGGAATTCCCAATGAAAAAAAAAAAGAAAAGTTAAGTACTATTCCATGAAGAAGATTTTCATGTTATTCCAATCTATGCAAATAATATTTGATTGGAGACGTTGCATGATTTAAATAGTGAACGTTACTTTGCACTTCCGTCTGGAAATGATTGGCTGCTACCACGACTCACTGCAACGAAAAAACGTTTGATTTTATTTGTCCAAGGTGTACTCGAATAATTTAAATCTGAAGCTAGTAATGGAAAGAGGGGAAGGGAAGATTTGATCTCATTATCTTCGCTACTTTACTATAAATCTCCACTAAGTGACATATCGACATTTGTACTGCTTAATAATCCGTCATCAGAATTAGTATCTGTAGATGTCTCAACACCCATTGTAACAAATTGTAAAAAAATGTATTTCAAACACGTTGTACTGCGGGCGTATGTACCAATCTTTATACCATTTTTAATATATTCAGTTATATATAAATGTCAATAGAGTCAAACGCTTTGAATTATGTGATAACAGATGAAAGCTTTATAAACGTCTGCGAACCATCAATGGTCGGTTGGCTTGTTAATTTTGATAGTATGCAGACGATAACCAGATGGCGGGTTCTGGTGAACTGGCTATCTTGTTGTCACTTAAACAAATTGATCAATGCCCTTATTATTCCGCCTTAACATAAACGGAATGACTTTTATTACAACTTGTCGGCACTGTTTTAACAGTTCGCATTTGCAGATGTACATTGGTAAGCGAGCATATAAAACGATATTCTAATGGAATATATATTCTCACATCTAATTTAATATTACAGTATATATCAATACTTCTAAATTACTTATTTACTTTTAAATAATTTTACACTTCCATTAGTATTATAGCACTAACTTTCGGCCGCAGCTTTGCTCGCGTGACATTACATTTTTTCTAGAGGATAAGTAATTATTTATACTACTATAGTATATCTATAGATATACTACATAGATATTCTCTATATATTTTATTGTATCCTCGACAATGCGTTTGCAAAATTTAATTATGATCAGCTGAGTAGATAAAGTGTGAAAACGCGTGATAAGCAAACTCACAATGGTCTTCTTATTAGTAAGGGTTATTTCTAATTACGGTCTCTACGCGGCTTAACATAATGTTCAGTTATTTATAGCCCGGTGAAACTGTAAAGACCTTGCCAGGCTAACGGTGTATTCAGTTCGACACCTCCCCACACGTGCACGCACACATGCTTACACATGGAAGTGGATGGGTTTTATTTTTTCCCTTATCGAACTGAATTAGTTCAGACAAAAGAAATTATCCGACACGAAATACATATAAGAGCTACTGAGGCATATATGCTTGGTACATATATATATATGTCTCCATATACGTATGAATATGTAGCTTAGCTTATCTCAGCTAGGTCGCGAATTGCATAAACTAGGCAACAACCGTAGCCGAGGTGTGCTTTGCACCCTTGAGCTAGTTGTCAACATTAAATCGGCCGAGTGCCTTAAGCGCTCGCCTTAGTAGTTCAGTGAAGCTATTAAGGCCGTACTAGGACAATAGCGTATAAAGTAAGACAAAATAATATATGTATTCAGTTTGAAAAAAAAGCAGCTATTTAATTTTGCAATTTTGTTGTAACTGCTGTAGCGCCATCTATTGATGTATTATAGCAAAACGAATGCCATAAAAATATCCCACATTAATTAGCTTTGCAAAGTAATAGCTTCTTGTTGTTTAGAACTTTTATTGTTGGTTAAAGTAAGTGTAGTATGTTTTCCTAATTAAAGACTGATGAATTACCTCCTTTTAAAAGTATGAATTGATTTCTCGTAGTCGTTAATTTATGTTCCATAAATAACATGCCCATTGATTAACTAATATTTTGTGGTCATGTTATTACCTATTTTCATAATAAAGTATGTCAATGTAACTCTGTAACTTTGCGGTATTTACGAAGCAAGTGTCCAAAATGATAAAACACCAACAAGTGCGGTCAGGTCAGCGAATTGTGACTAATATACGATACGCTGTCTAAAAATATGCCTACGCGTTGTTCTATAATACCATTACTCTCCTACGATGATGGACTTTGCAACTCTTGAAGATACTTAGAAAACAGATGTTTTGTATTCCATTACGGTTTTTATTTTTATGAAATTTTATTGTTCTGTGAGAACTCTGTAATGTATAGCAATTTCGTAGTTGTTTTGTTCGTTTCTTTGAGTAAACCGCTCGGTTTGGTCGATATCGGTGCCCTAAATGTGTCACAGGGGTGACTCAGGCGCCAAGCGGGATGGGTAAAATTGAATTTTGCACATGATGTGAACATTGTTATTATGTTGCTACTTGTAAAACAATCTTATCGCTTCCCTACTAGATTTGTCTGACGCATGAGTAATATCAATAATTTTAAATGATATACTAGAGCCTAAAGAATGCTATGTTCAGGGATGCCTTCCTTCTCGTACATCTTCAGAAAGCAAGAAATAAGACCACCTATAGATAGCCAACACGTTATCTTTTTTCCATTCAATCATACACGGACATTTTTCGACATATCACCGTTCGTGTTTTACAACTGACAAACTGGTAGCAAAACCTCATGACTGCCAGTAACAATTGTTAAAAGCTTGTCACTCTTTAATCGCCTCTGTATAACGCTGCGACATTATATATATATATAATATATAATATATATACA
This sequence comes from Antheraea pernyi, assembly GCA_015888305.1. Classification (NCBI taxonomy): domain Eukaryota; kingdom Metazoa; phylum Arthropoda; class Insecta; order Lepidoptera; family Saturniidae; genus Antheraea; species Antheraea pernyi. Next base: position 643,025 of record MU158760.1, read on the forward strand.
ATATAATATGCATATATATATATATATATATCACATATATATTATATATATATATATATGCATATTATATTGTCATATTAATATTATAAAGAGGTAAAGTTTGTAGAGGGTTAGATAGCTCATTTATCGACGAAGACTATATATCGTCACGCTAAGAGTAATATGTTACATTAATCACGTATAATCAGCCAGTCGGTCAGGAACACCAATAAACACTCTGAAGATACTGTAACTATTTATCCGGGCAGAGCGTCGCCTTACAGTAACTTCCACATAGGAGTGCGTGCAGATCAGCGACATGTTGCCCTTTATATGCTAAACACCCACCAATGTAGTCTCACACCGGGGTGTATAATGAATAGCCGACCAATAGCTTTCGAGGTCATTAGTAACACCCCGATAAAGTCAATAGCGCGGTATCGCAGGTCAATAGTGGTTCTCTGGGTGGCGTTGCAGTCTCGCCTCTCGGGTATGTCATAGCGGTACCGGACATAGTCATTAACAAATAGGACCGGAGCACCAATGAAGAATGTTTCAAAATCGTTTTGTTTCGGTCAGAAGCTAGTAAATTATATTTATACAAGCGACCAGACCCCGATTCGCATGAGTTAATATATAAGATTCATTATTTAAAAGTTTTATTGCTTTGACATTTGAATTATATATTAAAAAAAGAAATATCGTACTCTAGATTTTGTTTCGCATGAATTTTTTTTTTCGACAACCAGTTAACATAGGATCCTTGTGGCTCGACGTGGGAGGGTATCACTAGCTATCAAGCGATCGATTAAAATTGTGTAGTAAAGGATTTTTCCGTTCTGACGGCATTACCACTAACGTTCATCTTAAGATGGGATAGCAAGATAAGTGTGAAATTTTTTAATTATTAATTTTCAATCTACAACCTCGTAATAAATTAAAAATTCTTGATACTAAACAGTTACTTTTCGATTTTTAATACCTTAAAACATATTATCGTAGAAGGCACTTTTTAATTTAATATATTTCACATCCTTCGAAATAACTCCCTTGAGGCTTTTAATTAATTAAAATTAATAAGAAACTCTCTGGAAGATGCGTATCTTAGTTTATTTTGTATGTTCACATTAATAAATTATACTAGAAGTGCCCGCGGCTCCACATGCGTTTTTTTACTGTGTTGTGTGAATGCCCATCAAGTTAACAGTGTTAGGCACTTCGAAAAAGTAATGAGAAAGCATGCACGATCAATTAAATGGTGTAGAAGTTGCGTTAAAATGATCAACATAAAAATATTCTCCATCTGATTTATCAAGAAAGGAAGAATTATTTAGAATTACAATATCATTCGTATTTCTACTTGTCAATTAGAAGAAAGAAACCATATATCATCATGCTAAGACCAATAGGACCGGAGCACCAATGAACAATGTTTCAAAATCGTCTTTTTTCCTTTTGTGAGCTTTCACTGCGTTTTAGCGTTAACCCAAAATAACTATTCCACGCGAACGAAGTCGCGGGAACAGCTAGTAAAAGATAAATTAGTAACCGTGTTAGAAGTATTTGTGATAATTATGACTCGTTGTACACTTGTAATGAAATGGTATTATTGTTGCTCAGATATATGCGTTCTAGTTCCTAATATTTTGTTAGTTATAACTGTATTAATGTTTCCGTATTGGTTTTTTATTCCTGATTCTCTATACTGAATATGACCATTATGCAATATTCCCTTTTGTAATAGTTTTCTATGCTAGTGTAGATATATATTTATAATATGGTGACGCTAATATCAATGTTCCGGTCGTGTTGTAGTCTCGTCTCTTGAATACGATGCAGCGGCACCGGAGGTGTGTACTAACAATAGATACACATATATGAATTTCAATTATATTTATTCTTGGAGTCCAGTACAACGCACGTCTTACGCACATGTTTACAGTGAACAACATATTTTTTCTAAATTTCATGTGGACGAAGTCGCTGGTAACAGCTAGTATAAATTAAAATTACCTAAATTACTTTTTATAAGGTCAGCTATCTGTCAGTGAAAATCTTTTGAAGATCAGTCAAACCGTTTTGGAGATAGCACTGCGGGCAAAGTCACGGTTAACAGCTAGTATAAACTAAAATTGGTTGAATTACTTTTTATAAGGTCAGCTATCTGCCAGTAAAAGTTTCGTGGAAATAGGTTTATCCGTTTTGGAGATAGCACTGCAAACGAAGACGCGGTTAATAGCTAGTCTAGATTAGAGTAGCCTAAGTAACCCGCTGTAATTTGTTAAAATCGGTCCAGCCATTTCGGAGATTACCCGGAACAAACAGACAGCCAGACCGAAAAAATTTTAAAAATTGCATTTTTGTTATCATTCGCGTGTATACTTTAATATACAATAAGTAACAAAAAAATATTTTGATATTACATACAGACACTTCATTTTTATTATATGTATAGATTTAGGAGCTATAAAAATACACGTTAAAATTCACACACATTTTAAATTTTGTATTACCAACATCTGTTCGCAAATCCTCTGTTTGGGTTTTGTCTAGCGGGAAGCATCTGTTTTACGACTTCTTAACGTCTTTTATAATATTTTGAACCTATAATAATCTAACGTTTCGCATTGACTTATTTACAATGGACCATAAGTCACTGCGTAGTGTTGAGTCGCAAACTCAATTTTATTGAGTGGAAACTATTTTTATAATCCATACTAATATTATAAATGTGAATTAGTTTGTAACGATTTCACTCCTCTACTCAATTAATCATCATAAAATTTTGCATACACGTTATCAGGGGTACAGATGTATGTCCTTACATAGAGTTCCTTTTATCTACAAAAAGGACAATTCCCAAGGTACAAGACAAAACTACGTTAATACGAACAAACACTACATTAAATTCAAATACCAGAATACAAATAACATACCAGAATAAAACACAATATGGTTACCTTTACTATAAATTAATTAGAGATCTATTGATTTACGTACCTGGTTTAGTTGAAGGCTGGGATCATATTACATAAGATAAAGTAGATATGCAGACTAAAGTATTATTATCAATCGATCGCAATGCGGGCAGAAGCTGATACTTTATTTTTAGTTAGAAAAACAAGATTAAATATTATGTTGACAGTAGAACTAGCTACCAACAAAATCCGGACCTAAAAAAAGGTTGTAAATCATCCGTGACCACAAAAAGATAAAAAAACACATGGGAGGGTGCTAATCGCTTCGACGCATTCGATCGCTACCTACCTGTTTTCTATCAAGACATGAAAAGGATCGGCTGCTATCGAATCACTATTGTGCCTATTAAATATTCTCTACGAACATAAAAATTAATTAACTCCATAACGAAAACTATTTTATAAAATCATTTAGCCGTAAGGGCTATATAGAATATTAAGAAGGACTTTTTACATTCATTTCTTGTAGACCTCTTTTTATTCATAACTTTAAAACGGTAGATAAGATACAGTCACTATTATTTTAAACGAAAATCAAAAAGCCACACTGTATTTTGAAACGTAGATATTATATTTATTTATTTATTTACAATTGTTGATAATGCAACAGCCAACAGTCCAGTCAATAATAAAAAGGACAAACATACTAGACTGAAAACCTACAACGCTTTATCACATTGATACAACTTACACTATTAATAATATTAAGAAATTACATTATGTAACATTAAATATTGATAAACATTTGGAAAAGAAAAAAATAGAACAAGAATAAATAAAAAAGTGAAAATGAATACATCTATAAAAACTAAAATTAACCTATGGAAAAGGAAAGAAGATTGCAAATATATTAAAGAATATTGAAATATAATTTACTGATAATGTTTAAATAGTCATGGATATAAAATGTATTTAATTGTATTATCTTGCCAAATATATCTAATAAGATGTGCTTGGATGCGAGCACATTGTACAAACGAGTCATAAGTACAATTGGATTGTAGATACTTCTTATATATGTGTTTTAAGAATTAATGTTTATTTATTTCTGTAATTTATTACTTCCCCGACGATTAATATTGACAGATACAACTAGGTCATAGCATATGTATTAGTTTTCTCTATTAATTTTTTAATTCGAATGATATTTTAACGCAGCCTTGAATATTTGCCTAATTCCATGAATTTTGGCAGATCACTACTATAAATGTCAGGTGCACAAGACCAAGCATTTACTATATATATCCCTAGTAATAACATAGAAACTGCTCGTAGTTCGCATATCGGGGCTGGTTTCCGCCGCATCACCGTAAATTCGTTGGATATGCTTGATTCCAGAGTCACAATAACATTACCGTGGCGTAAGTTGCCTGGTAATGCTTTGATAAAAAGAATAACTAATGTGACGTTCTTCTTTGTAAACAGCCATAACCTTCCAAGCGTTAATAGCAATTATCTTGGATACAAAATAATAAATTGCAGGGATATATGGACCGTATTGCTTTAAACAGAGAATACTAACAAATTTATTCTGCAGCTTCTTTTATATGGCAATATATTTAGATTCAAAAGGATACCAAATAATTAACTTCAATTCTAAACAATTATGAACTATGGCTTTATAAAAGTATTTCGTTGTCATAATATTTTTGTAGAATCTACAAGACCTTTTGACAAACCTTGTATAAAACGCTTTCTTTGTATCTCGATTTCTTTGCAACTACTAGACATCTGAACATAGTCTAAACGTTATTAAATACCTTTTAAGTATACACCACAGAACTGTATTATTATAACTGATAAATACTTCTTAGAAGAGCAGACACAGTTAACGACTCTAGATAAACTTCACACCTCGAAGAAGATTAATCTTACTTTTTCTCATAAAACAAAATAATCTCAAGATTTGGGTGGCTTCTAAGAAAGATTTGATGTTACGTAGCTGTGTATCATTTGGTTTGACAGTTTCATGTGTAAACACAATTTCAAGAGAATACGACCTTTATACTACTTATAAATATGAATCAATATCACATGTAACCCTCCAGTTTAGAATGCCGCATGCGTACGTGATCCACCGCCGCTATGCTTTCGGTGTCTGTTCGCTACAAAGACAAAGTTACGACCACGGGAATATGGTCCCCTATCATTTGGTGACTTTGACACAATAAATATGCTTTTAAAATCTTTAGAAAGTGTTTTTTTATTGTAATGAAATCTTCATACCCTCAATTATGTTTCACTGGTTGGAGTTCACTTTTACTAGTCGATGTTAACTGCGACCTTTTACGTTTACTACTTTTATAGCTGACAAAGGAAAAGGCATTGACCTCTAGTAATACGCTTTTTTTTGGATTAACGTATTATGGTCTGTTTTTTTTTTTGTATTATCTTTAGAGTTATTCAAAATTACCTTCACTATTATCTTGGTAATCTAACCAATGTTATTTACAGGATGGACCATCGATTGGTTGAACGTGATCGGTAAAGAAGTAAGAGTACGGCCTGAGTCAATCTGCGTTCGGCGGGGCATGTAGCGTCCAAGAGAGAGGCTTGCGTGCCACTCAGGACACGTCACTGTATAAATATAAGAAACAGTACGGAAACTACCTACATACGCTCGAAAATGGCACACTCACATAACATGCGCATCGACGAGGGGTTTTAATAGGTACTTTATGGACAGCACCGCAAAAACCGCTTAGGGGTCTCGTCGATGCGCATGTTTGTGTGAGCGTGCCTGTACGAGCGTTTATAGGTGGTTTCCATACTGTCTCTTATATTTACACTATGCCTACGTGTGCATCTGTCTGAAAAGAATGCCGCACGCCCCGCCACGCTCTACGCTCGATTTGAGCTCCACTCTGGCCGTACACTTAGTGATATGAAGAATATTATTAGGTCCAGTAGCGAAGACTAAGGAAACAGGTAGCAGGACATAAATTAACACAAAAGATTGATATAAGCTTGCAATGAAAACATATTGTTTTGAGAGATGCGTTTGTCTTATTACTTTGTAAGCAAGATTCAAATATTACAAGTTCTGTGTCGAGTTATAGTAGCATAAAAAAATTAGCGTCATTTTAATTTCTCATTACCCAAAAAAGGGTCATTATGAGATTAGAATTTTCGTCCTACGAAGCAGCATCTAAAAGTCTCTTAAAAATTATTGATATGGATTAAGCGCTTCTATTTGTTTGAGATAAAATTTTGGAAGATATATTTAAAATATAAAACTCACATAGTCAAAAAGATCATAAATTTCGATTGAATGATTACACACAAATAAGATCAACGAATGGATTGAATGGACGCAGATTCAAATTACAAATTGAGTCTTAAATTGAAACTTATAAAGTCGCTAATCGCGAACATTTTATTTCTTAGCTGAGTCCTGGATACGTTCCCTTCCCGTGTACTAATTCCAGTTGCTTACTCAGATGTCCCCTCTGTTCATAATTTATGATCACGTTCGGTTAAAGCTCAACCTTTAAAAGCCATGTTAATCCCTGTTCAAATGGATTCAGAATTTAGGCGTAGATATTATAAAAACAAGACAAGTTTTGTCTGTTGGTTTTGAACGTTACATTAGTCAACTAACGTAAATCATAATTTTCAGTTTCATACAATATGTCTTTAATATTATTATTTATATTTAAACACAGAGTTTTGAGATACCTCAAATATATAGAAGACCTTAAAATACATAAATCTCTAAAGATAACATTCTTCATTTGCTTATAAAATTCTTAAATCCAACTAGAACAACTTACAAATCAAGAATTACATAGTTTCAAGAATAAACAGTAAATCAACATATAGTATCAACGCAGCTAGCAATTCCAAATCTAATCTTTAAGCCAATATTCAATTCACTTACAATTAAATATTACAAATAAAGATTATCTAAATTATTAGATATGAACAATGTAATAAGTACTAAATATTCCTTATAAACGCGGCTATCTCGCACGCTTTAATCCTGTGATAACAGCCGGTTTATCGATCCTTGAGGTCAACGTACTAGATAGAATACTTATATTGTTTTGAATAGCGGCCCAAATAAATGCAGCCTGAAATCGAAGGTGCGCCGGCATATCTAGGTTAGTATTATATTGTGACCATGAGTTACGTTTTTTATATTAATTTATTAAAGACAATAATATAATTACTAATATAAATATGTTGCAAACAGAACACTATAAATCTATAATTTCTTGTAGCAAATTCGGCATCACTACATAGTATAAAACAAATTCGCTTTCTCTGTCCCTATATGCCTATGTATGCTTAAATCTGTAAAACTACGCAACGGATTTTGATGCGGTTTTTTTAATAGATAGAGTGATTGTAGAGGAAGGTTTATATGTATAATAACATCCATTAAATAGTGGAGAAATACTGTTATTTTTGAGGTTTCTAATATGATGTCGTAAATAATTACATAACCGATTCGATGCAGACGATGTTGCACGGGTCAGCTAGTATTCCTATAAAATATAATATTATCAGTAATTAATAGTTATGTAACTTTAATAAATATGTTTTCTATACTCATGACTTTAATCTGTACTTTGTTTGTTAGTCTTAAAAATTTGGTTAAGTAGATTAAGTTTGTAATTAGTAATTTGATTTAACAATAACATTCTTTACCGATCAAATTACTAATTACAAACTTAATCTACTTAACCAAATTTTTAAGACTAACAAACAAAGTACAGATTAAAGTCATGAGTATAGGCGATGGATAGTGTGTCACTTGGTGGTTGCCATTGTTTTTGGATTGTACTGTGCTTACCATCAGGCATAGAGTAATCATTTTGCCGTGCTACAATAAAAAAAAATGTTCTGGAAACTACTTTTTATACTACTCATCAACGACTCTCTTTCGATGCTGTTCTTGGCACACTCCATCATTAAGTGATGCACATCCTCATTTCTCTGCATACATCGCAGTAGGGAGAATCTGTTTTCCTCATTAGGTATACAAAACGTCTCGATGGATAATGCCCCGAACGGAGTCTCAAAGCTACCTTAACATATTGTCGGTTTAGGTTACATTCATTAAACCATGGTATATGAAGAGGCTGACACTGTATTGTTTTATACCAGATACCTTTTTCCTTATTTCTCTCATCAAAATATTCTTTACAATTATTATAAAATCTTTCTTTCAATTTAGCAGCACTTTCCAATAATTAACTTTAACCTCTTTTACTGTACCGTGAGTCGACCCTAATTTTGCAATACGGGCAGCCTCTTCATTCCCTTTAATGCCAATATGCGAAGGAATCTATTGAAAAACCATTGACTGATTGTCACAATATCATATTTTTGCTAAAAAAAATTAACAATAATATTCTTTACCGATCAAATTACTAATTACAAACTTAATCTACTCAACCAAATTCTTAAGACTGACAAACAAAGTGCAGCTTAAAGTCATGCGTATAAAAAACATATTTATTAAAATTACTTACATAGTGAAGACTATAACTATTAATTACTGATAATATTACATTTTATAGGAATACTAGCTGACCCGTGCAACTTCGTCTGCATCGAATCGGTTATGTAATTATTTACGACATCACATTAGAAACCTCAAAAATAACAGTATTTCTCCACTATTTAATGGATGTTATTATACATATAAACCTTCCTCTTCAATCACTCTATCTATTAAAAAAACCGCAATCGGAATCCGTTGCGTAGTTTTAAAGATTTAAGCATACATAGGGATATAGGGACAGAGAAAGCGAGTTTGTTTTATACTATGTAGTGATGCCGAATTTGCTACAAGAAATTATAGATTTATAGTGTTCTGTTTGCAACATATTTATATTAGTAATTATATTATTGTCTTTAATAAATTAATATAAAAAACGTAACTCATGGTCACAATATAATACTAACCTAGATATGCCGGCGCACCTTCGATTTCAGGCTGCATTTATTTGGGCCGCTATTCAAAACAATATAAGTATTCTA